>BQNB010020919.1:3299-24698 GCA_026074375.1 Tanacetum coccineum | reverse complement strand
TCCCATGCCAATATTAGGGTCGACATTGTCGACCCTAATTTTTGGCCGACCCCAACACCTCATTTTGTTGTAGTGTTGTATTGCACCATAATTGTTATACGTTGTCTTGTACACCCATTTACAACAAATAGCTTTCTTTCTGGGTGGCAAAGTCGTAAGTTCCCATGTATCATTACTTTCAAGTGCACCTATTTCTTTTCATATCGTCACACCATTTTTTTCTTTCATAGCTTGAGCATAGCGAGTAGGTTCCATAGAATTCATAACAACAGTAAAGAAAGTACGATACTTGATAGAAAAGTTCAAGTTAGTACAATTCAAATAATTAGCAATAGGATAACGTGTACCCAAGGATTTAAATTGGACAAGATTTAATTATAGGGACGAGGTCTTTAGAGAAACGAGCAGAATAAGTCACAAAATTCTTTAATAGAACAGAAGGTTGAGTTGTTCTTTTCCCTCTACCATATTCTTTTTCTTCCAGGAAATCATCATTAACTGGTTCTTGATTATTGTTGTTCGCTGAAGTTCCCACATGTTGGTTTGTGCTCATGTCATACGGATATTTATACAGCTGGAAATACGTAGGCCTATAGGATCACACACGTTTATTATATTTGTATATTTATAATAATATATTTGTATATTTATTATTTATATTAATATATGATTTGACGAAAGAACACTAACAGTCGTTAATTAGTTCGTTATAAATAATTAACTATAAAGGCTTTTTAATTAATGTGTAATTAAATGTAATTAACCATAAATAATGGAAAAGTCAAAAAGTCAACACCAAGGGGTGTTTCCCCTTGGTTCGACCGGCCTAGCCCAAAAGGGGGTTGGATTGGGTTGAGTTAGCTTTTTCTTCAAGCTATGTATTTTAGGTAAACCTTAAATTCACCTAGTATATAAGGATGATCCTAGAGCTCATAATTCTTTTCCCTCTCTTCTTTTTCCCCTCTCTTGGTCGAACGAAACAAACAACCCTTTAGGCTTTTTCGGCTTCGATTTTTCTTGTGTTCAATTGTTCGTTGGTCAAGAACTAGCATTCGGATGATATCGTTTGACGTGTAGTGTGGATACACGTAGAGGTAATTTATTTTAGTAACTAGAAGTAGTGTTTGGTTCGCACGTTATTACACACGTGCGTGTACTTGAAGTGTCTTCGATTCGTCACTAGCTTGGTTGCTAAAGGTATCTTTACTTGTTTATGTTTTTATGGTTAATTATATATGCTATATATGATCTATATTCGATACATAGCTCGTTTAATATTAATGTAATATTAGGTTATTTAGATAACGATTTCCAACACCACATTCCCATTAGTACTATCAACTTGTGGTTCCTCAATAGGCTCAAATATATTATTTTCATTTGTAGTGTTTGTTTCATCCGAATCATTTTCTTTAGTTCCTACATTTTCAAAGGAGGAATATGTGACTTCTGGTATGACACTAGGAAATATGTCTTCTGATACATGACTAACACCATATGAATCATCATCATTTTGTTGTAAAATGCCATTCACAGCTTGATTGCTTGAATTAGCATAAGGAAAAATACCTTCATGGAACACAACATCCCGTGAAATAAAATATTCGTCATTCTCGATGTCATATACTCTCCATCCTTTTTTTCACGTGCGGATACCTAACAAAATTACACATCCTACTTCTCTCCCCAAATTTATCTTTGTCACAAACTTGTCAATGTGCATAATAAAGACATCCAAAAACACGTAATTGTTTATATGGAGGTGGTTTGCAAAATAAGAATTCATAGGGTGATTTCCGATTAAGTAGTTTAGTAGAAGTCCTATTTATGAGAAACCCAGCCGTTAAAACAGACTTCCCCCAAAACTAATTGGCAAACAAGCTTGAAAACGCAAAGCTCTTGCAACATTTAAAATATGACGATGCTTCCTTTCAACTCTGTCGTTTGGTTAGGGACTTCCAACACATGACGTTTGAAAAAGAATTTCATTTCTTTAAAATAAAGTTTGAGACGAAAATACTTAGTTCCATTATCGCTTCGAACAATTTTGACTTGTTTTCCAAATTGTCTCTCCGTCATAGCAAAAAAATTATGCAAGGCTTTCTCAACTTCATGTCTATCAGCTAGTAAATAAATCCAAACAGCTCTTGAGAAATCATCGATAATTGTCAGGAAATAATACGAACCACATGAGGCGGGAGTTTTATATGGTCCACAACGATCACAGTGTATCATTTCAAAACAAGAGTCGACTTTATTATCACTGGAAAAAATACTTCACGAGTTTGTTTTGCCTTAAAACAGATGTCGCAACGTTTTTTGACATTTCTAATATTATTTTTAACTTCAGGTTTAAGAATTACTTTGTTTCTGATGAATGTCCAAGTCTAGGATGACAAAGTTCAAAATTGCCATCTACTTTAGCCCGATTTGCATAGCCTTGCTTCGCTTTTCTAAAGAGAAAGACCCCATCATGTTCCTCACCTGTTCCAATCATCGTCCTCGTAACATGGTCCTGTATTAAACATTCTCCATCAATAAAAGTTACAAAAAAGTTTAAATCTGTCATCAAACGTTTTATAGAAATTAGGGTGCACTGCATTTTCGGAACAAAAAGAACATTAGAAAGAAATTTGTTACTACTCAATCGCATCGACCCTTGCTTCGCGGAGAAAGATTGTACATCAAGTGGCAATTCTACTGCAACTGGTACAATATCTTGTACGTTAAATAACAAATCGAGGAGAAAATTACTGCAGAGGACCCTTTTGAAAGGGGTTCTCTTGCAGAGGACCAAAAAAGTCTCGTTTACCAAATTGACCATAGATTTCGCTCCATAGGTGGAGCGAAATTAGCATGTTGGAGCGAAATACACGTGGCTCGATCTAAGCATGCCTCGATTACATCTGCAAACAAAAATCTGAAAAGGGAATTGGTATTAATGGATATCGCTCCATACATGGAGCGAAATTCATTAAAGTGCTACAGTGATTTGACACTCGAAATGACTAGACAGTAATTTTTTTGTATATGTTCGGTGGTAAATTTTATCGTATCGTCGAAATAAGGTTGGTCATGTACTCTTGTACATGGGGTGTTTCCTATGTAGTAGTCATTTTAATGGGTAATGTTAGTTTTATGTTTTGAATTACAAATTCATAAATTATATACATTTACCGAACAAAAACTCTAAAAAATCAAAAATTACAAATACGAACGAGTGACACACTTTGATACATAATATCTTATTCATATTAACTACATTACCAACAAATTTGTGTTCATTGCGTAAAACTCATTAAAGAGAACATAGATCACATATAAAAAATAAATATATCAAACATATACAGATACTAAAACATCGACGAACATGCACGTAATCACTTTTTTTCTCTAAAACTAAACCCTAATCCTAAAATACCAAACCAAACCCTAACCCTAAAAAAAATACATTACACTGAAACCTCAAATAAAAAAATAAAAAAAGGATTTCGCTCCACCTATGGAGCGATATCTTCTCCCTCAAAAATAAATATAGCACGAGTATCGATCCCACTAAAAAATATTTATATTAAAAAATTAATATCGCTCCGCATATGGAGCGAAATCATTAATTGCTTTGACCCCATTTAAATTTCTTATATCGAGACTTGGTGTATAAATGACATGTGTATTTCGCTCCAACATGCTAATTTCGCTCCACCTATGGAGCGAAATCTATGGTTAAATTGAAAAAGTGGCATTTTTTGGTCCTCTGCAAGAGAACCCCTTTCAAAAGAGTCCTCTGCAGTAATTTTCTCCAAATCGAGGCATCCTGTCATATGATGAGATGCTCCAGAGTCGATAATCAATTCGTTATGAACAATCTTATCGCTCAAGTTTTCGGTACGACATGTCATCTTGATGATCTTTTTCTCACCTTGATGATCTTTTTCTCAAGGCTCTGGTACTATGTAAAGTTTGATAGGCGACTTGTTTTTTGTACATAAACAATAATCTCTGTATCCTTTTTGGTTGTTTTATTCAAAGAGAAAACTATACAATGTATGACTTTTCTTTCAAGAGAAATCCCTTGATTATCTCTTGCATATATACTTTCTAAATATAACAAAATTATTTAAAAATTTATTGATTGTATGGGTTTCAAAGTTAAATATTCTAACAAAGATATCCTACATAATTTTATATAATAATACGGTAGTTTGCTAAATAAAAGTGGAAGCATTAAAAAAATAAATTGATAATATATCGAAGATTATAAAGTCTCTAGTGACCTAAGCCCCACCATACTACTTGATTAAAATTTTTTTCTGACCTACATAACTATCTAAACCTCTACCATATACAAAATAGGGAAGAAATTAAATGCATAACCACAAAATATTTACAAAAGAATTTCCACATAAAGATGTGTAACAATAATCATTTTGTCATGAAATAAAGACTAGTTGGAAAACAAAAGGTGATAATTGGTCCAAATGTTTTGCCACATCATTGTGTGGAAATTTTTTTTGTAAACAATATGTGATTTTTT
This sequence comes from Tanacetum coccineum, assembly GCA_026074375.1. NCBI lineage: Eukaryota > Viridiplantae > Streptophyta > Magnoliopsida > Asterales > Asteraceae > Tanacetum > Tanacetum coccineum. Next base: position 20,164 of record BQNB010020919.1, on the reverse strand, counting down.
ATAGCAATTCCATTAGGAAATAACATACTCAACCTCTAGATAATATAATAACTATACACGATTGTCACGCGACAAATCCACTTCGTTTACAGTGGGTCACAATGAAAACAGTATCGCGTTTTCATATTATGGTTAGCCCGATTTTGTTTTTTTTTTAAATTTTAGATTATCTCTTGCATATATACTTTCTAAATATAACAAGATATTAACAAAGTTAAATATCTACAAAATATCCTACATATATTTTATATTATAATACTGGAGTGTGCTAAAATAAAAGTGGAAGCATTTAAAAAAAATAAATTGATAATATATTCGATGATTATAAAGTCTCTAGTGGACCTAAGCCCACCATACTACTTGGATTAACCTACATAACGTATCTATCCTCGACCATATACAAATAGGGAAGAGTAATGCTATAACCACAAAATATTTACAAAAGAATTTCCACATAATGAGGTGTAACAATATCATTTGTCATGAAATAAAGAGCTAGTGGAAGAAAAAGGTGATAATTGGTCCAAATGTTTTGCCACATCATTGTGTGGAAATTTTTTTGTAAACATTATGTGATTTTAGCAATTCTCAATAGGGAATAACTTACCAACTCTAGATAATATTATAAATATACACATTCACCGACTAATCCACTGTCGTTTTGACAGTGGGTCACAATGCTACAGTATCGGGTTTTCATTTTTGGTTAGCCCGATTTTGGTTTTTTTTTTTAATTTTAAAAAAAAAAATTGTATGCACAAAGTAGGAGGAAAAAAAATATTACAAAAGTTCCGATTTATTCAGATAAAAAAAATACCCGCGGAAACATCTTCGATACCTAATAACTTTAAAATAATCGATATGGTCACAAACGTACAACCCATTATATTAAAAAAAAATACAAAACGGACCCTCACCTTTTAACTATTTACGATTTTCTTACACAAAAATTCCCGTAAAAAAATTTACAAAACCGTCCAAAAAAAAGAAAATATTCGGGAAAAAATTAGTCCGTCCCAACGCAAATTTTTTTTCCCCGAATCATACAAAAAAAGAAAATATTAAAAATTAGCCCCGCCATAACGCATCGCCAAAAAAACCCCCGAAACGTAAAAAAAATTATTCAGGAAAAAATTAGTCTCGCCGCAACGCTCGGGTTCTTTTGCTTGTTGAAGTACAAAATCGATCATTTTAATTTTCCAAGAGTTGCCTAGTTGGGGTTTCGATAATATAAAAATGATTTGCTATACAATGCTCACTGGGCAATGTTTAAGCAACAATTAATATGAATATAGTAAAAGAAAACTTGGTCTTATTAAATTAAAAATGACACGTATTTAAGATAATTTTATGTTTATTTATTGTGCATTAAATAGATGACTACTTCAAAGATTTCATAATATCTAAAAGATTTAATATTGGGATTTGCTACGCAAGCCACATTAAATAATCTGTATTTTCTAATCATGTATTTAATGCATAATAAATAAGGGAAATGCTAACAGCAGCTCTTAGAGCTGTCAATAACAACAAATTTTCCACAAAATATGCCAATATTAAGACATATTTCTAAACATGCTCCGCATTTTTCGCTAATATGGCCAATGAGAAGTGTGAATTGAATTTGTGTGTGCGAAATTATAGGAAGTTGTTAGTGATTTTATTTGAATTTGAATGATTTTATTTGAACATTGTATATTGTCTTAACACAAAATTTGAAAATTAGTTGTTAAGAACAGCCCTAAGGGCTGTTGTTAGCAAAACCCAATAAATAAATATAAAAAGGTCAAAATAAATAACATACTTTATAAATTAAATATGTAAAACACGATGGTCAAAATAAATAAGTGATGGAAGGTCGATCAAAATAATATGTATTCAACTTGTGTCGTTTTGCAAAATGATAGCCTTTTTTGCACAATTAACTGAAGCTAAAAACTAGAGCTTATATTTGAAAATTACTTGAAATAAGTTTCCATTTGGAAGTTTTGTTCTTTCAAAATCTTTTAATAAGTTTAAGTAAATTTTACGAGACAAATGAAACTTAGTTTTTTTCTTCTAAAAGGGTACACTTATATTTTGCGCACCAATCACGTCTATATCAATGTTGTTAATTGTTACGTTCTTGTCTCTGATGTGGATATTTAATAATCTTTTCGGCAACCAGGCGAGCCACAATGAAAGATTGAGTTGATTCGATTCTTAAGCAACTGATTGATTTGAGCCTCTTATATTAATTAGTTTTTGAGAAAATATATGGGTTGTTTATATAGGGTTTTCGTTCAACATATATGTAACAAGTATGGTTACGAGAAGTGTGTTACGGTTGGTGATTGCTCCAATAGTATCACTGTTAGAGGTAATTGGTTAACAATGGCTTTTAGATAAACATGGGTTCAAGCCCATCTTCGGACAGAGTCGCTCAAACATGTGCTGATTGCCTAGACTATGTACTTAACGAATGATCATTTGACACTCAAAGCAGGTTCACGGGGTCAGGGTTTCCGTCGATCTTAATATTTTAGAGAGATAAGAAGTGCGTTGATATATCGCGCACATTTTTTTCTTCCTTATCTCTCGTAAAGTGTTTTCCATTGTTATTAGAAGATAACAAAATTAAATAAGGTATATTATTGGAGTGTGCTACAATAAAAGTGAAAGCATTTAAAAAAACAATTGTCAATTGATAATATATTCGATAATGCAAAAAATTTCGCAGTGCCCATTTGGGTTCCGTGTTATCTTAAAGTGACGCTGACAATTTTTTTTCTTCAAAATACCCATGTAAATCGCGCCCCCACACCCGCGATCTACATTTGTCCACGTGTCGTTCATTCTATGGTTATTAAAAAAACTTTAGTTTTCCTTTTTTGTAAGTTTAATCCTTTTAGGTTTTACTTTTTATATATACAAGCACCGCGCGTTGCTGCGGGCCGTTAATTTTTCGCGCGTTGTTGCTGGACATTATTATTTTTTATTTTTTTTTATTTTGCGCGGGTTTACTTTTTCAGCCTTATGTTAATAATTTGTTTTTTTCTTATATGGGCTTATGTGTGAGGCTTATATTTAAAGGTTTTTTTTTTTGCCTATAAAGGGTTTTCTTTTAATATAATTTTATGGGAACGTGTGCTTTAAATGAGAATCGCGCGTTACTGCATGTCATTTTTTTTATTGTATTTTGTGCGGGTTTATTTTTTCGGCTCATGTTTAATAGTGCGGGTTTATTTTTGCGTTAAAATTTTATTTTTATTTTTTTCTATTTTTATTTGTGCGGGTTTATTTTTTCGGTCTCATGTTTAATAGTTTTTTTTTATATGGGCTTATGTGTTGGCCTCATGTCGCGGGTATTTTTTTATCTGAGTAAATCAGTACTTTTGTATTTATTTTTTTCCTATTTTGTACCAAGCAATTTTTTTTTACATTGCCTAATTACAAAAAAAAAAAAAAAAATCAAATGGGCCGGCCCAAAGTTGGGAGCCCAAAAGGGCTACTGTAGCAGCCCAAAGTAATACGACGTCGTATTACTTTTTCTTTAAGTATATGTATAATATAACAAAATTAAATAAGGTATATTATTGGAGTGTGCTACAATAAAAGTGAAAGCATTTAAAAAAACAATTGTCGATTGATAATATATTCGATAATTTCTAGTGGCGCTAATTACTATACACATAGTATCCAAAAGCATAAAACTCCATTGAAGTTGGAAATCTTTTCAACGCCTAAAGATTTCATGTATTTAATATTATCGAAACCCCAACTAGGCAACTATTTTAAATATAAAATGATCGATATCGTAGTTCAGTATATAATCAAATGTGAAAAACATGTTACACACATCTTAAATGTGAAAAACATGAAAGAAAGTGATTTCAAAAACTGAATTTTTAGTGTCAATGTACGACTACCTTATTATATCGATGGTGATCAAATTGTTGTCGGTGCATCTTATTGCAGTTCCCATTTCCTAAGTCGTACAAGTAGTTCTAGGAATCAAGAAAGTGCCGGTTAGAGGGATAGATGTTACCTATCAACGTTGATTCCCTATCTGATATATGGTCGAGGTTTGTATATGGTAGATACGACAAGTAGGTTAAATAAAATACTATTACGGGCTTAGGAACCAGTAGATAGATTAGAATGTTTATTTTGTAATAAAAGCTTGTTTGGTAACAAGCAATTACTGGTTAAATTTCGTATAACCGCTCTTATTCAAAATGCTTCAGAAGCATTTAAATTTTGCCGCTAGCGTTTTTGCTCTCAAATTACATATACACCCCTATAATATATATTTAAACAATTTTACATCAAATACCCTATAATATATAACTGGCTATAAGTTACCCCCACCCCCCCCCCCCCCCACCCCCACCCACCCCCCAGGCAACCCACTGTTTGTATAAACTAACTACTAGTACTGCCTAATGTTTACTGCTTCTGCTAACTACCACTAGATGATATTTTTTAAGCCATTAGGCTTTATTATTAGTTAATAGGCTTAGCTAATTTATATTTTGTATCTAAATCAATTATAAGGGTTTATATATTGTAATAGATGGGTTAATAAATGTCAAAAAATCACAATTTTGATATGGTATCAGAGCATTCTAAATACAAAATATAAATAGGTTAATCCTATTAACTAATAATAAAGCCAAAGAGATTAAACAAATATCATTTAACAGTCCTTGCAGTTTGAGCGAGAGAGGACAGAACGCTCAAAACAGAACGAAACTCCTCAAAGAGCGCAAACGACAAACCTTGGTAAAAATGTCAGCATACTAGTAACATGTGACATATGAAGAACACGAACTTGAACTCCAGCAACCATATCACGAACAAAATGAATATCAATCTCAATGTCTTTGGTCCGCTAATGCTAAAGAGGATAATCGATCAAATAGATATCGCTAACATTGTCACAGTAGACAAGAGTGACAAATAATAAAGGTGTATGGAGCTCGCAGAGAAGATTATGGAGCCATGTCGTTTCAAAAACCAACGTTGGACAAACGACCAACGATATTTACCCTAACACTCGACCTAGAAAGTGTATGTTGCCTTTTGGATGCCACGATAGGAGATTATCCCCTAAGAACACACAATAACTAAAAGTAGAACGTCTAGTCGAAGAACAACCAACCCAATCAACATCAAAATATGCTACAAGTGACAGTAGAGGAGGCATAAAGTTGGAGCCCAAAGTCACGGGTTACCACAACATAGCAGAGAAATCTCTTAACAACTGCAAAGCGAGGCTCGCGAGGATCATGCATATGTAGACACGCGTGTTGTACTGCATAAGAGATATGTGGATGAGTAAAGATAAGATACTGTAAATCACCTTTAAGACTGCGATATAAAGTAGGATCAGAAACATGAACCCCATCTAGACCAAGATTAGGCTTTGTGTCAACCGAAGTCCGAGTTAGATTACATGAAGCTATATGCGCGCTATCCAAAAGCTCTAAAGCGTATTTATTTTGAGAAAAGAACATGCTTGTAGAGTCAAGAGTAACCGCAATGCCAAAACTAATTAAGAGCCCCCAGGGGTCGGTCATATCAAACTCTTTATGAAGGGATGGGATAATACGCTGAAGTAAATCTTTAGAAGAGGTCGTCAGTATAATATCATCCACATTTATCAATAAATATGCAACCTCGCTACCATGTGTAACATTTCTCATTTTCAGGTTATTTACGACATTAATTATCCCATTATTTATTTTTAGAAGTTTTGCGCGTTCGCTTTTAATTATTATCTTATAGTTAAATCGCGTAAACTAAAAATCAACGTTCAATATAAACGGACACCAAACAAATTAAAGTTTACATCAAGCAAGTGTTATATGATTATTAGGAGAATAATTTATAACTTTTCATAATTTATTTTTGTTGGTTACGTAAAACGCTTACGTTTCGCAATAAATTACATTCGGACATACTCGGAAATACCTATCTATACTCAAACAAATACTCACTTTTATACCCAATACCTACAAATTTAATCATTTTATACCCATTTAACCCATATGGCCGGATGTAGGCATGGGATAACACAAATAAAAGCTTAACACTTTACAAGTATATACATCTAGTTAACCACACCAACATTTTTCACTTGCCATTTTAACTAACTAGTACACAAGCCTTACACAAAGAGTACCTTACATCCCACTTCTCCATAAATTGGCACATCATACCTTACACACTGTACCTAAACCACTTCTAATATCATGTGATGTTAAGGTTGTTTCTACAATACATCCATCTATTTAAAGCAAGTCCAAGGTAGATAACTCTTACACTCTCATTCACTAAGAGTTTATCAAGCAAACACTTTCTACACAAACCATAACCCATGGCTCACTATTATATCATTTGGGTTTCATAATCTTTGATTTTCTAAAGTATTCCAAGCATACAAGCATTCATTCTAAGATCATCTAAGGTTACTCAAGGTATTAGCAAGCTTGGATTTAGGTTTAACAAGGATTAATCAAGAAAACATATTTAGTGTTTTCTTGATTAGGGTTTTGATTTTGGAAGCTTGGTTAGGGTTTATATCTTATGTTCATCATCCTACTCATCTTCTATAAGGTCTATTTAAAGTATTCAATATTCATTCATTCATTATCTTATGTGTACATACTTGTTATATATGTTAAACACCACCTAGATTCATTTTTGTGATATATGAGGTATTTAGGAGCTTACTAAATTCGAATTTTATATTGTATATAGTAAAATAATACTTGAAATAAAGGGACATGCTTAGTAAAAGTGTTAAATAATTTATATGAATGATTTACAAATTAAATGGTGTTGAAGGTTTATCTACAAACTTATGTATCAAAAGATCACAAGGACATGGATTTCATTTGAACAAGTGTTATGGACTATTAGAGGACTTATTATATGTATGACATATGGTAGAAAACTTGGTAAAATAATGGTGCAAGGTTTCTAAATAAAAGTAATTATAAAACTTGCTTTATTAATCAAAAACCCTAATTAACTTTTAAATACCTACTGTTGGAATTCGACACTTAACTTATACATTTTATATTTTATTAAAATAGTACTCATTACAAGGATCGTGAGCATGTAAAGAACTCGAAAAACGGATTTATAACGAAGAAGATATGACATTTACAAGTTTACGTTAATTAAACGTATAAAAGTGATTTTATAAAAGTTATTTTATACAAAAGCCTACTGTTTCAGATCTGATCTATAAAAATAAATATTTTATAAACATGGTACTCTTCATGACGAATCCAAGGGCGTAAGAAACCCGAGAAATGGAATTAAAATGAACAAGTTATGTATAATTAATTACATAAAAATAGTTTTTATAAACTGTTATGAACAGTAAAAGTTACTGTTCATCAGGGGATTAATTTTTATAAATATGATATTTTGATAGATTTTCTTAATACGAAGCCGTGGGCATAAGAAAACGTATAAAACGGAGTTAAAACGATAAAGATATGAGGTTTTAAAATCGCGCGCACTATTTTTACTTTTATACATTAGTTTATAAAACAATTAAATTAATAATGTAATATCATTATATAATCAATAAAAATATTAGATCATATATTTTTACAAATGATACATTAGTAAATGAGAAATAATATTTTCTTTACGGTTACAAGTACATATACTTTTATTTAACAAAGTACGGTTTAATTATTATTTCAACCTTTAAAGACTTAATCAAAACTATTAGGTGGTGGTGTAACTATATAACATGTGATGTTTTATTCATATAAAGTACATTATACTCATACAACCTATAAATAATTAGGTTGCATTTGGATTGCCGAGACGATTCACTTATTTGATTTAGATAATCAATCATTCACTTATGGTGAGTTTATAGCCCCTCTTTCACTTGTTTTACATTTACTTTACAAATCTCGGGGGAGAATACATGCTCGATACAACTTATTTACATGTTCATTTACAATATCTTTTACATACTATTCTATGCACTTTGTCACATACTCATTTGCATACACGTTTACGAAATTGTTTACATACTCATTACAAACTCAATTACTTGATTTATATCACACTCTTTTCTACTTATGGATTTAAGTACTCAAAGCTATTTACGAATACAATGGTTAATTTTTATTGGACACAAGTGTTTTCGGTTATCATCTCCTGTTTACATGTGCCTAAGTAACATAACCCACCATTGCCCATTATCATGAACTGTTAAATTCTTGACCGGAGGACCGGTTGAGGAAGCGCGAGTGTATAAATAGATCTATTTGGGATTGACATCCCTGTTCGGGTGAGTAGCTCTCACTAGTTTCGACCGTACTGAAACACGAATGCATACATGTCGGAGCAATTTGGATGTTTACGGGTTTGAACATCTACACGGGCCTTTATTTGCATTAAATTGCATACATAGATGTCGAGCTTCAGTGTCATGAGCTTAGCGCAACAGTAGATATTATTTATGTGGTATTGTATCTGTTATAGTAGACCCATACATTTTGGAAAATCAACGAAATCACTGTCCACACTATCTTGTTGAACATTACTGATTTCTGAACACTTTTTGTTATACTGCGATGAAGCAATAAACACTGAACTCTTTCGGTTCTACATTTACTCTTACATTTTTGGCCATTATTATAAGAAATGAAATGACCATGCATACTTTATAAATCTTTAGATTTCAACATTTACATTTATACTTACAAAACTCTATGAACTCACCAACTTTAATGTTGACACTTTTAAGCATGTTTTTCTCAGGTGAATTAGGTGATTGGCTTACTTGATGTGCATTGGAGTCTAAATTGAAAAGATTTCATTTATGGATTTTTACTTACATACAAATGATCAAATCTCGTTGGGTTATTTTCATGCTTTTCATTGTGATGCAATTATGGGACAAATGTTATATCAATTTCAAGAAAATCAACGAGATTACTTTTCAAACGACATTTAGAGGTCGTTCTCCTGTATCTTGTGCTGTTGTATTATGAAGTAACGCCCCCGGACATATTTCCGCTGCGACTCATTTTTGGGGGTGTTACAGATTGGTATCAGAGCCAAGGTTATAGAGAACTAGGTTGCATATTTTACCCTAGACTATAACCGTTTTCACAAACATTGCATCACATCAAACATTTTCAAAGTGCATACACACTACTTGCTTACTTGCTTACATTACTTGTTACATTATGTGCTTACATGACATACATATATATAATATATATATGCTTACATCCCTTTGCGTATATCGTACATTATTTATATAAGAGTTATTTATATAAATACCAGAACATCTTCTTAGACATTGTGAGTTGCACAATGGTCTCACTTCGTTCTCAGACATTGTAAGTTAAACAATGGTCTCTAAGAATATTAATGGAAGAGTTTGTACAAGTGCATCACCCTCATAATGAAGATTAAGGGTATTTACAGGTGTGTAGGAAGGAAGCTTCGCTTCTTATTTCCTAACTAACACTTCTAGTCCCTAGACTTTGGTAATTATGCTATTTCATTCTTTTAGCATAATACACCTTATTACAAACTACATTGACATTAACAAAAGAAAGACTAATAACTAAATAACACAAAATCACATATTCGACACTTTTAATGATCCTAACAGCATTCGCGTACAAAACACATAAACATCCAGTATCATTTTATTAAAGAACACGTTGAAAAGGGTATGGGGAATTATACTTTGTCATAACTGAATACCAACTTGCGGATCTATTTACTAAAGCTCTTCCAAAAGAATGCTTTGAGTACTTAGTTCATCACATTGGTATGAGATGTATGGCTCCAACACAGTTGGAAAGTCCGTCAAAGTTATCTTCTTGAAAAAGATCATACATCAACATTGTAAATAAATCTTTCAAGACAAAATAAAAAATTGAAAAATCTAAAAATCCAAAAAGATTTTATTTATGCTTTTCAAAAATCAAAAATCAAATACAAAAATAAAAAATGGAAAAATAAAAAACATAATTTAAACAAAATTTACATGTTTTTTTCATCACAATCAGATTCATGATTTGATATTTTCCTCAAACATACTTTCATTTGTTCAAACTAGATCATGATCTGAAGGGGAGTTACTTTTGTAAAAACATGTGTTTTTGTAATCACCATTCACATACATCACTTGAATTTTAAATTCACAATGTTTTTCAAAATCCTATAATAACAATGATCTCTCGAATATTTAATAGTTTTTATAAAAAGGGTATACGTTCGAAGGGGAGTTTTTCATTTTTGTAAAAATCTGGACTTTGAAAAAGAAGAAAATTTCTTTCAAGGCCTAACTATGCAAAGGGATCATATTCGAAGGGGGAGTTTTTAAAAAATTTGGCAATAAAAATCGGTTCTAGAACTACAAGGATCAATTCTGTCATTTTCAAACAAAAGCTCAGAAGAAGAACTCTAAGGACTGAAACTATCAATTTTCAAACCTGCAATTTCGGATGGTATAAATAAGGTTTTAAATTCATTTTTTATTTTTTCTTTATACCGAATTTTAAATCGAGAAAGAAGAAAAATCAAGATTTTTGATTTTGAGTTCATTAACAACGATTGTTAACTTCATACTTTCTCAAACATAAGTGATTTAGTGTGTTAACATGCTTAGAAAAGGATTTTTTGATGATCTTGCGATAGAAATCAAACTCGATAAGAATTAGGGTTTTTGAGTTTAGGATTGTTAGAAATTGATGATAGATTTAGGTTTGTTAATGTTTCAAATGATGATTGTGTGTAGTTAATTGCAAAGCTTGATGTTAAGTCTCTAAAAATTGCAAACTCGACACGGAAAATCAAACTCGAAAGGGTTTCGAATTTGCTAAAACAAAAATAACATGGTTTAAAATGATTAAAATGGATTTTAGAGTTTAAAAGTACTAGGAAGATTGAGTTTGATGAAAATCCTGATAACAAATTCATTTTTGATGAGTTTGATTTGAAAAGTCCAAACTCGGAAGAGTCAAACTCAAAAGTCAAACCTGGTAAAGTCAAAATTCAGAAGTCCAACTTGAAAAAGTCAAAATTTAATTTCGAAAGTGTCGAATTTGTTGCTACATGCACAAATTTTTTTGGGGAGGGGCTTATTAGACTAAGGGTGTGTTAATGATAATTGTCTGAATGTGTTGTCTAAAGCTCGAATGTCTGTAACATGATCAGTGTCTAATGTGAAGTTGAATTTCAAATGTTTGTGAAAAAGTACCACAAAAATTAAAACAATTGATCAAGTTTTGATGAATTTTATACTGTGTGTCAAATATGTCCATTCTCAATTGTTTAAGTAGTCTAAGTCATGTCCGGTTTCGGCCATTTTATGCAATGAACAGAATGAGGAGTGAGTGACTTAGTGACCATTCAGTTGATATAGTGAGTTTGACTGCTTTTGCACAAATGAGTTTTGAAAGAAAAAGTTCTCAAATTTCTGTTTTGTGTCAAAAATGGTACTCTTTCACAAAAAGTTTTAAGAATATTGAATGATACCTCTTGAATTTTTCAAAATTGAGTCTTATTCAAAATCAAAGAGTATTTTCATCATTCTTGAAAGAGTATCATTTCACAAAGAATTTCTGCTAAGGATATTCTAAACAGAAAGAGAGATAAAAACCATACGCAAAAAAGCAAATCCAAAGTGTGTTCAAAAAAGAATTGTCAGAACACACAACAAGATAAATCAAAAGAAAAATACGAATAAAGCGTATGGCATGTGCTAGAAAAAGCAAGAATAAGCGCATGAGAAAGAAACTGATCAAAGATATGTACAAAAAGAATTGCTAGAACATATAAAATAGACAGAGCACAAAGAGACAAAAATGTCAAATAAATTGATTGTTATCTAACATTGTATCTTCACTTATTCAGTAATCATCATGGCACAACCACAAAGACCAGCTGATGTTCATCAAGATGAATTATGTCCACCAAATAAAAGATATGCTCTTATGGACGCCAACAAGAAGGTTGATCTTGAAAATCCGTTGTGTCTAGATGAGAGCAGAATCCTTGCAAATATTCTTCAAAATCATCCACAAAGATTTAGCATTGCTGCTTCTTCATCAGTGCCATGGATATATTTGGGGCAGTTCTGGCATACTTTGCAAGAAGACGGATCAAAGAATAAGCTCAAGTTTATGCTAGACAGAAAATAGCTCACTCTGACTCTTGATGACTTCAGGATAATCTTTGACTTGCCTCAAGCTACTAACAACAATCATGATCACTTTGTCCCTGCTTCAAATTCTCAGAAATGGTTCCATTCTGCGTCAACAATCTTGGTTTCACTCTGGAATTAAGATCAACATCAAACTTTAAAACAACTGATCTTCTACAACTGTGGCAAACACTTTGCAAGATGTTTTCAATATGTCATCCTTTGAGTTTTCTACTCTAGAAATTAAGAGACTCAACCATCAAACTTTCTAAAAAAACTCTGATCTTCTACAACGATGAGCTAAACACTTCTATTGCAAAGATGTATTAATTTCACTAATCGAGTTTCTGAGACTACACGTGCGTTACTGCGTTAATGTAAACAACCCATCTTGTATGATCATAGCGTCATTATGAGCTCATCATTGATTTCTATTCTAGCACACTATCCATGTTTTGCAATTAAAGCAGACAATCTGAGCTTGTCTCTTGTGGCACGCGCTCGATATCACTACTCCGCCCCAACACACTTACAAATTCCCACCAACCAATGATTCCTTCATCCCAGATTCACAAAGCATATCGAAAGTCATTTTACATCGAGACTTACTATTTCCATGAGATCTCAAAGAAGTAGAACTCGTGATTATAGATACCTCACAATTTTAGAGCAGACATAATCCTTGACATTGATATACAAAGCGCATCTCTTCAATTCACTGCGGCGGACAGCGAGTACACAGCGGGGCCCCTACGTATGGAACTTGACAGATTCCACAAACTTAGGACTGATCAACCGACCACAGAGATGAGTCCTCCGAACAGAAATTATCGTCTTATATGCTGAGGAGTTTTGAGTATGATGTTCTAACGACTCTCAAGTCGATCAATACTACCCGATTTCGAAGTCTACCCACAAAACGCATACGTCAACTTAGCGCCACCTACAATGACCACCTAACACCTCAATATTGGGAGCGTAGGTATAGGAAGGCAAAGCAAAGTTGCGCTTTTTTCTCCCAACACGAAGTGTACATCTACACAATATAAAAAAAGACCTGGATTCGTATTCCTCCAACAGCCATTGATCCACACTTCTTACTCCACCGCAAAACTCCAATTCTAGACAGGACTATTTGATCCTGACGGCAGATGACTTCTAGTTTCTTCTTACAAGATACCACTTCATAATATTCTTGGCATAGCAGAAAAAAGAGATCGTAGAAGATCTTTACAACTAACAAAATATGGCGAAAAGTTAAAGAAAAGCGAGCACTTGACTGGCATGCACAAGACATTAAGAAGTTCTATTGAAGGATCGGAGAATGTAGAAGAACGAATTGTTGCGAGAGGTTTTCTAGTTGCACCCCTTACAACAGAGAATGGAATAGAGAGACAAACAAACTCACAATCCCGAAGGCACTAGGTTAGAAGAGCCACCGATGTGCATAAAGTGAGAAAATCTACCATAATGGAGGAGCGAAATTCTGCTGATATTCTTCAGCCAAACCTGTAAACAACTTTCTATCTAAGAGCGGATGAGGAATAGAATCGACACAGAACAGAGATGAATTAATGGAGCTCTAAATCTGGAAACGAAAGATGGCACAGAAAGAAGAAGGAGATAGTAGCGAGTCTAGGAACTAACAAACCATCCACCTTTTCTACAACAACTAGATCTCTATGACTCATTCTACTCTTATATCTTCGGAACTAAGAAACTCTCAACGAATTGACACCGGGAAAACTAATACCATCATACCTTCAAACTCAACACCATCACTCATACTTCAACATCCAAACTCATCTGCTCACCAAATTCGTCTTTGACTACTCCAACCACCCCAAAGCTATAGATCAGAAGCTTATCATAAAACGATCGACAAGCAAGTGTTCTTGATGAACTAGAGCTCACAAGGACTACATATGATTATATATCTAGTTCTTCTATGATTCCTACTAATAACAAGGCGTTCTCTTATGCCAAGCAAAGAAATCGGAGATAAAGAACTTTGCTTTCGACCACTCCAATCAGACATCATTCGAAGGGCGGAGTCTGTTTCTATCCCGAAAGAAATCTAGTTGATGCGTTGTACTCAGTTGTTGATGGTGTTTAAAATAGGTATTCAAAGTTTCTTACATTTCTATATCTCTTTTCCGACTTCTATACCAAAACAAAACTTTACGAGCAAATTGAACCCGAAATCGGATGCACGGCAGTTTCGTGTAGTAAGTACCGGTGTCATCGATCACTAAGAAGCGAGAACCTTTCTAATTTCTATGTAATCACTTGGATTCTTTATCTAATACTAAGTTAGCTACGTACATCTATGACTCTAAAAACCTATTTTTAAACACTATTATTATCCTAGATATCTAATGAGGACTAACAGAGGGGTTCAGTCCTCGGAGAGACTGGCTGCACGGTACTAGCGAATGTCTTATTCATATTATATAACATACTAACATTGACAAATAGTCTAGCAACATCATCAATGATCCCAGAAATACCTGAGTTTGCAGTTTCGGTAAACAACTCAGCCTTTAATGGTTTCAGTTAGTCCCATCCTATTTGTTTCAAATACATTGTTAAATATGGATATGGATCAATAGTCATTTGATTGTGTCGTTGTGTTGTGTTAAATTATGATTCAAGTTTTAAATTTATATTTTGCCGACTTAACCAAAAATAACTCTTTAACGGGCAGTGTACTCGGTCGGTGAGAGTTTCGTGGTAAGTAGGGTGTCGAACAATTAGAGCGAGAAACACTTTCAATTTTTTAATACTTTGGTTTTTTAATCTAAGTTAGTCTAATCTATGTTAAACCTATGTTAATCCTAAATCTAATGGATAAGGGGGGTTTTCAGTCTGAGGGGCTGGCATGGGTTTTATGGTGACTAAAACCAATTCAAGACACTAAAACACACGCAAGCAAATTAACAGAAGATAAAAGAGCGGTCTAGCAAAATATAAGAAAAGTGTATTAACCATTATTAATCCAATCAGAACGTTGGTTTGTTTATTTAGTGCAATGATTACTTATCTCGAGGCGGCATATCATTCTTAAGACTTAGGCGTTACTTCTTCCTAAGACCTAGACACTTAGAATTCTGTCACAATTAAACACACCCGCATAAAGCATCCTTATTTGCTGATTATAATCTATCTTAGGGATTAAAGTAATGGTGATCTTGTTAAACCCTAGCTCATAGAGACTTTACTCACTTACTGCTTAATGGCAATTCATACACTAGTAGTTCACTAACCAAGTCTTTACCAATTAATCGAGAACGTACTCGTTGATACCAAGGTCACCTTATTGCTCAACTAAGATCACAATCTAAGGGCAAAGATAGGTCGTTAATTGTGATCTTATTGGTCTAGATGTATAAACCACTATATGGAGAGCTATCCCGGCATCTAGATTACTTGGTCCGTATCACTAGATCCAGTTGAATGATAGGTCGCATACAAAAGCATGTAAACAAGTATAAATTGATAAACATAACAAGCATTCTACGGAATACAATTTAGCTATCAAAGATAGAACAATCCAAACATTAGGATCTTATAATAATGGTTAATACACGAAGGTATTAGGCCTTTACAAAGTCATATTTAATGCAAAAGTAAATGTTTTAGCAAGGTAACTTGCTGTGTTAATGGAATGATACCAAAAACTAAACGATTACAAGAGTATAAGAAATTACACGTTGTCTCCTATGGAATTAATAATGTTGCAAGACCTCTTCTGCTCTTTTTCTCTTCTGCTCTTTTTCTCCTCTGAAAATCGACTTTTGTAGTTTAGGTATCGAGAATATGATTTAGCACACTTTAAACTCGTTTTTGAGTTTTGGAGTCGGTTCGATACAGCGTATCCAAAGTCTTGGATACGGCATATTGGGGGTTTATTGGAGTAGGGACCACATTTGATATCTTCCAGAATATTTTATTCCCATAAAGCTTGAATACGGCGTATTGCATTTCCTGGATACAGCGTATTGGATCTTGTTCCCTTCGTGGTCTTTGGTGAGTACGGGCATAAATACGCTGTATCTTCCTTGATGGATACGGCGTATTGGTTGTTAGAACATTAATCTTCAAAATATCTTCGTTTAAGCTCCAGAATGCGTGCCTTTTAGTTAACTTTCACCAAGTACTCTATAATTACTGCAATTCTCAAATATAAACGATAAAGTAACAATTCTTTCCAATAATTATACAAAATGGGTTAATTACATGGGGTAAATGATGCTATAAAATAAACGTTATTTGATGTCATCAATGGTAGATGAGCGTATCAAGAAAATTCTCTAGACTCAAGTTCCACTACATGTTACACAAGGGATTATATTGGAAAGAGAAAAGAATCAAGTGGAAGTGGCCAAGTTGATTGCTGATGATATTCAGCAGGAATGCGAGAATTTTCGATCAAAGATTTCTTCGCAAGTTAATGATGCTATCACTAACCACATTTCTTTGTAGGTTTTATATGTCAGGACATGTATTGCATGTGCACCCCACTCAAGCTACACCAACTACTGCACAAGAATAACAACACCAACTATATCTGACTATGAAAGACAACCCTTAGCTGCAACAGGATGATTTACTAATTTGGCTCGCTCTCAAGTATAAATTTGAAAGACTTCATATGGCCGCTACTCCTTGCAGACCT
>BQNB010020918.1:0-64892 GCA_026074375.1 Tanacetum coccineum | reverse complement strand
ACTACACCAGTCGATTATGCTGTCCTTAATCAACTTTCTCAAGATTTTGAAACACGATTTGTTCCACAAACTAAATTATTTGCTGAACAAGCCTTTTGGTCTTCGAATTCTATGAATTCTCCAGAACCCACTCTTTCTAGTAGACCCACCAAAGTTGAGGTTCCAAAAGAACTTCCTAAAGACAACATGGTTAATACGAGTTTAAAGAAACTCAAACATCATCTTGCTGGTTTTGAGGTGATTGTCAAAGAAAGAACCACGGCCACAGCTATCACTGAGGGCTCGTGGGGGTTCGAACATACAAAAGCTTGTTTAAGGGATGAAATAATTTCATTTGTAAAAGCTCTGAAGGACCTATTTAATACATTCGATCAATTTTTGATTGATAAACTTTCTGAAGTCCAAAATGTCTTTCATCAAATGGAACAGGCTGTGGAACAACATCGTTTAGAGTAAAAAACATTTGAAGTTAAAATGAATCAAGTTTTAAACGAAAATGACCGACTCTTGGAACAAGTTCTTAGCAAAGATATTGTGAACATTATTGTGAATTCTTCAGTGGATAATGCTTCTGTGAATGTGTAAAGTGTCTCAAACTTAAGACTGAGCTTCTCAACAAAAAGGATTTCATTGAAAAAGAGATTTATGATAACCTGTTCAAAAGTTTTACCACTCTTGAAAAACATTGCATCTCTTTAGAAGTTGATACTCAACTTAATCAAGAAATTTTTGGAAATTTTTTAAAGGGACAATTCTGTTTCAAATCAAAGTGCTCTAAGTTTTGATCAATATTTTAAATTTAATGAATTAAAAGCTCAGTCCCAAGAGAAAGACACTGTCATAAAGAAGTTGAAAGAGAGAATTAAATCTCTAAGTGAAAATATAAATGAGGATAAGATCAAAAAGGACTAGAAGCGGAGTGAAACGATAAATATTGAATTGGATCATAGGGTGTCAAACCTTATTGCTGAGAATAAACATTTGAAACAGACTTATAAGAAACTTTATGACTCGATTAAACCAGCATGTATTCGATCAAAAGAACAATGTGATGTGTTAATTAATCAAGTCAATCAGAAGTCTGTGGAAATTTCTGATTTAAATGCAAAAATTCAGGAACAAGGTTTGATTGTAACAGCTCTAAAGGATGAATTAAGGAAACTTAAAGGAAAAGATTTAGCTGATAATGTTGTTTGCAAACACACTATTGATCTAGAAATGCTTAAGATTGATGTGGAATATTTGAACCCTAGATTGTTGAACAATATGTCAGCTCACTCTGATTACCTTAAGCACACTCAGGAAGAAGCTGCGATTCTTAGGGAAATAGTGGAACAAAGAAAATCACAAAATCCTTTAAATGAATCCTTAGACTCTTCTTGTAAGTATACCAAACAAATTTAGGAGTTGCTTATAATAGTCGGACAAACTTGCCCTAGCATCAACAATTCAGGTGATAAATTAGTGGCTGTGATCCCAAAGAACAAGGACAAAAGAGTTAGATTCACTGAGCCCGTCACATCCTCTAGAAAACACAAACACAAAAACAGCTCTCTTCAAAACTTATTTCTAACTACCTATGTTGTCTCTTTATCAGGAGTAAAACCGCTACTAGTTCTAGCGGATCAGCCTTCAAGCAATACAAAGAAAGATAAGTTTAGCGAACACAAAGAGTACTAGCAGAATCAAGTAGAAGCCCACCATAGCGACAGTTAAATTTACGTTTTGAGAAAATAAGAATGCGTTGTGAATCTAAGGAAATGCAAATGTGCAGCATTCAAGCTTAATGCGAATTCTGAACCTTTATGTGTTAAGTGTAATGGTTGCATGCTTTCTGATAATCATGATTTGTGTGTTCTTGATTTTATCAATGATGTGAATGCTTATTTCTCTTGTTTGAGAAGTATTTTGGAAAGAATTCTTACGGGATTAATACTATAAGTATATTAAATTTATTTTTCTACCACGAACCAGAGACCTACGGGTTGGACCTTCACTTTAGTAGGAAATGCGTGCCCTTTAACTAGGACTACCACAACTACTGAAGTGCCCTTTAGGAAACCAACTACACTAGAAAATGAACCACCTAAGCCTATCATAACATTGGTTTACTCAAGGAAACCTAGGAAATCTAAAACTAATGTTCCTGTTAGCAAATCTAAAGTTCTTAAATCCGTATCTGCTAACAAAAAGGAACCCAGTCAATCTTGGGGATCTATAGTTTCCGATGTTCCATCTTCCTCTCTTGATGAATGCAGGTCGTCCAAATTGTTCTCTGGTATTTGGACTTTGGCTGCTCCAAGCATATAACCAGAGATCGCTCTCAGCTCACCAATTTCGTCAATAAATTTTTGGGTACAGTCAAATTCGTAAATGATCACGTGGCAAAGATATTGGGATATGATGATTATCATATTAGGAATGTTACGATATCAAGGGTTTACTATGTAGAAGGACTTGGACACAACTTATTCTCCGTTGGGAAATTCTGTGATTCGAACCTTGAAGTTTCTTTTTGTCAACACACCTGCTTCATTCGTAATCTAGAAGGTGTTGATCTATTGACTGGATCTCAAGGCAACAATCTGTATACTCTGTCTCTTGGAGATATGATGGCGTCCTCTCCTATATGTCTCTTGTCAAAGGCCTCAAAGACTAAGTCCTGGCTATGGCACCGACGTCTGTCTCATCTGAACTTTGGTGCAATCAACCATTTAGCTAGACACGGTCTTGTTCGAGGTCTCCCTAAGCTAAAATTTGAAAAGGACCATCTGTGTTCTGCTTGTGCAATGGGCAAAAGCAAGAAGAAACCCCACAAACCTAAATCTGAAGACACCAACCAAGAAAAACTCTATCTTTTGCACATGGATCTTTGTGGACCAATGCGTGTCGCAAGTGTTAATGGAAAGAAGTACATCCTCGTCATTGTCGATGATTACTCTCGATTTACATGGGTAAAGTGCTTAAGGTCAAAAGATGAAGCTCCAGATTTCATAATCAAGTTTCTCAAGATGATCCAAGTGCGGCTTAAAGTACCTGTCCGACGCATCAGAACAGATAATGGAACTGAATTTGTTAATCAAACTTTGCGTGAATATTATGAGAAGGTTGGCATCTCTCATGAAACATCTGTTGCTCGCTCTCCACAGCAAAATGGTGTCGTTGAAAGACGTAATCGTACGCTAATTGAAGCTGCCCGCACAATGTTGATTTATGCAAAAGCTCCGTTATTCTTATGGGCAGAAGCAGTTGCTACCGCATGTTACACCCAAAATCGTTCCATCATACGTCTTCGTCATGGCAAAACACCATATGAGCTTTTACATGACAAACCTCCGACTTATCAATTTTATCCATGTAATTTGGTGCCACTCAGCTATCTTTTTTTGGTTAAAAGGCAATCTATACCCCTGTAAAATAATATTAACACAAAAAAACAATTGATGTACAACGAATGTATGTGAAGCCTAACCATCTCAGCACGTATAATGGGTAGACAAAAACATGCACACAATTGTGCCAATACTAACATAAGAATGACATGCCACTCTTTGACACCATACTAAATTGAAAGACAAATATACAAGCACACAATAAATTCATAATTGATCCGCGGCTTTCCAACTTAGACTCATAATGTGAGGCTATTGCTCCCGAGATCATATAATTAGCTCCACTCTAGATTAACACCACCTGTAATAGCTTGACGACACAATATCACCAAGAGTCACCAAGGTTAGTGTAATCAGACCAATGCATAGTAGCGTTATTCGAAGTAGACCGAAAACCCTACAATCGCAATTGTAACACCCCCAAAAATGTGTCGCAGCGGAAATATGTCCGGGAGCGTTACTTCATAATACAATAGCACAAGATACAAGAGAACGACCTCTAAATGTGTCGTTTAAAAAGTAATCTCGTTGATTTCTTTGAAATTGATATAACATTTGTCCCATAATTGCATCACAATGAAAAGCTTCAAAATATAATCCAACGAGATTTGATCATCTTGTATGTAATAAGAAATCCATAAATGAAATCTTGTCAATTTAGACTCCAATGCACATCAAGTAAGCCAAGCATCTAATTCACCTGAGAAAAACATGCTTAAAAGTGTCAACATAAAGTTGGTGAGTTTATAGAGTTTGTTAAGTATAATGTAAAATGTGGAATCCAAAGATTATAAAAGTATGATTATTTTCAATCCATTAAACAATCGCCTAAAATGTAGAGATTAAATGTAGAACCAAATATAAAAAAAAAAAAAAAAGAGTTTAGTGGTTAATTGCTTCGCTGCAATAAGATAAAACAATGTCAGAAATTAGTAATGTTCAATAAGTAGTATGGACATTAGAATCATTGATTTGTCCAAAATGTATGGGTCTACTAATATACAAATATAGTACCACATAATAAATATCGACTGTTGCAACTAAGCTCATGACACTGAAGCTCAATATTATGTATGGCAATTTAATGCATAAATGTGCCGCGTGTAGATGTTCAAACCCGTAAACATCCAAATTGTTTCCGACATGTCATGCATTCGTTGTTTCATACAGTCAAACTAGTGAGCCGTACTCACCTGAACAGGATGTCAATTCCAAATAGATCTATTTATACACTCTCAGCGCTTCCTCAAGCCGGTCCCTCCGTCAATGAAATTGACAGTTCAGATAAAGGGCAATGGTGGGTTAATTACTTAGGCAACATGTAAACAGGAATGAAACCGAAAACACTTGTGGCCAATAAAATTAACTGTTGTAATTGTAAATAGCTTTGAGTACTTAAATCACAATAAGTAGAAAATAGTGTGATATAAATCAAGTATTTCGAGTTCGGTAATGAGTATGTAAACAATTGTGTTTTAACATGTATTCCATCCCTCAGAGATATTGTAAAGTAAATGGTAAAGCAAGTGAAAGAGGGGCTAGAAACTCACATTGATAATGAAGAACGATTTGCAGAATAGGCATTTAATATGCACAACACGAACGGAAAGACCAGAATGGCTCGACCGAGAAGTAGTAACTAATCTTAACAGCTAAGTCCCACTAGCCTAGGATAATGTACTTGGTTTTCCGATGAATGAGTACGTCAACGTGACACGTTGATAAAAGATTTAGATTTAAAGTGGTAATAGTTTGGTGATTGGTTAAATAAATAAATCAAAAGTAGACGCAAAGTGTTAATATATAATTCTTAGATATTACTAATGAAAAAATAACCCTTATAATAATTCGTACCGTGAATTATATAACAAAGATAGACAATCCATCTAAAGATTATGAGAAGTATATTAAATACTAGTGCAGTATTATATAATATGTGATGAATAATTAATTAAACCAATTAGTTTGACAACCATTTAATTAATGAAAAGGCTTTGTACAAAGGTTGACACATGTCTTAACGTTACGAATTAATCAAACCATATTTGTAACAGTTTATAACCATTATAAAATATAAGATAATATTTTATAAATTACATTTCGTTTCTTCGACAGGTCGTGTCTAAAATATTTATCTCTTTGTAAAAGTATAGTTTTTGTCCGTTGTCAAGTTTTTGTATAGTTATGTTTTAATATATCTTTAAAACCCAATCCTTAGCTCCCTTTTAACCACGGGTTTCTATAATAATAAAGATTTTAGTATAACGTAACTAATATAGCAAATTATATAATTTTATCCGCCATGGACCTTTCCGTTTATAAACACAATCCCAAGTCGAAAGACATGTTTGCAAATCCATTTTCCCAATTCAATTCAAATAGAAAACATTCTAGTAAACTTCAAGTGTATTTATTTATTATTGTCGTTATTTACATATTATAAGTTCGTTACGAATCGTAGCATTTTAAATTCGTCACAAGTCTAATATAATATATTCCCAAAAAAATAATTTATCACATTTATTTAAAACCCATCACCATATTATATATCCGGTTTATATTTATCCAAAACTCAACTATTAGTTATAGCAGTTTTATATTAACCCACATGCCCCATTTACGGTTAAAGCGGCTCACATACCAAACGCACCCTAAAACTTGTAAACCACCAAATCCAAATGCACTCTACGCTGCTACAAAAACCAAACGCACCCTAGTTTATTTTCTACTAAACCACCACACGCCCACCCTTGGTGGTGTTAATCCACAAACCAAACGCAAACCATATTCGCGTGACCTGAAAACCAGAACGCAGCCTCTTGCTGCTAAAAACCCGCAACCAAAAACCTGACGCACACAAGAGAACCCCAACCTATGTCTTATAACCAAACAAACACAGCCCCGAACTCACCCCAGGCGTCCCCGCAGCCACCCAACAAACGCAACCCTACGGCTGTTATACCACCTCAACCCACCCGACGCACTCGGTGGTGTTACCACCAACCCGAACACCCCGGCTGTTTGACAGCTTTGACGACACCCCTTGGTGGCGGCTGCCATAAACCAAACGCACCCGCTGCGTGGTGGTCACAGCCAAACGCACCCCTAATTGGTGAAACAATAAACCAAACACACCCTCCGGTGTTATAAGAACCAAAACACACCCCTTTGGGTGGCTGTCGACAAACAAAACCGCAACCCTTGTGCGTGCTATACACGCCAACCCGACCGCACCCTCGTCGGCTGTCCACCCAAACAACGCAACCCTCGGTGCTAGTAAAACCAAAACGCACCCCTGGCTGCGGCTGTGGTGATGATGATGGTGGTATTATGATGATGATGATGTAGATGGTGTATGACGATGGTGGTGGCAGTGGCGCGTGGGGCGAGTGGGGTGGTGGATCGGGTAGATCGGAGTGGGGGGAGTAACTTTGGTCTTCGCCGGAACACTCGCCGGAAAAGTTTTCCGGCGGTGGTGAACGGCGGCGGCGGTGGTCGAGTGGTGGCCGGACATTTTGGGAGAGAGAGAGAAGTGGTGGGAGTGTGTGTGTTATGTATATATATAAATGAGAAATATGTATAAAATTATATATATATATATATATATATATATATATATATATATATATATATATATAATAAAAGTGACAAGTTAATATAGTTTAGGGTCTAAAAGTGTAACTTCTTTATTATAGTTTTGATAAAAACGGTTCGGGACTCATTTGAGGTACTTAACGGAGGAATTAAAATACGAAACTTGCGCCATTGTTTTCCAAATAATTTTTCTGATAAAAATGAGTATTCGCTTGATAATATTTCATAAATATTTTATAACATTTAATAAAATATTTGTTATTCATTTTGTGAACCGGTTTCGCCTCGTCCGAAATAAAAATAGATTTAAGCTCGAGTATTCGTGCCTTAGATTTTAAATTTCATTTTTAGCTCGCGTTTTTACTTTCCGTGCATTTAAAATTTCGTGCTATTTCATTGTTTTTAGTTTGTGCTATTATATTTTGTAGTGTAATCAATAATTCAAAAATCCTTTATCATTCTTAACTCGAATCCGAATTATTCCTAAATTCTCAATTCACGATTTCGTTGGGACACGACCCGAGGAAAAGTACTTCCCGGATAAAAATATACAAATTGTGTTTTCTTTAGTGAGATTTTTACCTTATATTTCTCTTGTTTGAGAAGTATTTTGGAAAGAATTCTTACGGGATTAATACTATAAGTATATTAAATTTGTTTTTCTACAATCAAATTTTGGCGCCGTACGGTTGACCTTCACATAGTAAGAAATATGCGTGCCAATTTAACTAGGACTTACCACAAACAACAGAAGGCCCATTAGGAAAACCAAACTACACTAAAAATGGAACACATAAGCCTATCATAAAACATGTTTACCTCAATGAAATCCAGGAAATTCAAAACTAATGTTCCTGTTAGCACATCTAAAGTTTCTTAAATCCGTATACTGCTATCAAAAAGAACCCAGTTCAAACTTTGGGATCTATAGTTTCCGATGTCCCCTCATCCTCTCTTGATGAATGCATGTCCCGTACCAAAGTTGTTCCTTCTGGTATTTGGACTTTGTCTAGCTCAACATATAACCAGATATCGCTCTCATAAAGCCTTTTTTCACCAATTTCGTTAATAAAATTTTGGGTAAATCAAATCGTAAATGATCACGTGCAAAGATATTGGATATGATGATTATCATATTAGAATGTTACGATATCAAGGGTTTACTAAGTATACAAGGACATCGGACAACAAGCTAAACTTATTCTCCTTGGGAATTCTGTGATTCGAAACCTTGAAGTTTCTTTTTGTCAACACCAACCTTCCTCTGCTTCACATTCGTAAATCTAGAAGTGTTGATCTATTTAGTGGATCTCCATGCAACAATCTGATACTCCTGTCTCTTGGAGATATGATCGGAATGGCGATCCTCTCCTATATGTCGATTTTCAAAAAGGCCTCAACAGACTACGTCCTCATCCTCTTAGGCTATGGCAAATCATGAATCGACGTCATGTCTCAGCATCTGAACTTTGGTGCAATCGAACCATTGTTACAAGAAATGGTCCTTGTTCGAGAATTTTCGACGAAAGTCCTATACCTAAGCTAAAGTTTGAAAATGACTCAACTGTGTTCTTACTTATGGTTTTCTTTCTGCATAAGAACAAAGAGGCAAAAGCAAGAAGAAAAAAATAACCACAAACCCCATTCTGCATGTACAATGGGCAAAAGCAAGAAGAAACCCCACAAACCTAAATCTGAAGACACCAACCAAGAAAAAACTCTATCTTTAGCACATGGATCTTTGTGGACCAATGCGTGTCGCAAGTGTTAATGGAAAGAAATACATCCTCATCATTGTCGATGATTACTCTTGATTTACATAGGTTAAGTGCTTAAGGTCAAAAGATGAAGCTCCAAATTTCATAATCAAGTTTCTCAAGATGATCCAAGTGCGGCTTAAAGTGCATGTCCAAAGAATCAGAACAGATAATGGAACTGAATATGTTAATCAAACTTTGCGTGCATATTAAGAAAAGGTTGGCATATCTCATGAAACATATGTTGCACGCTCTCCACAGCAAAATGGTGTCGTTAAAAGACGTAATCGTACGCTAATTGAAGCTGCCCGCACAATGTTGATTTATGCAAAAGCTCCGTTATTCTTATGGGCAGAAGCAGTTGCTACCGCATGTTATACCCAAAATCATTCCGTCATACGTCTTCGTCACGGCAAAAAACCATATGAGCTTTTGCATGACAAACTTCCTGACTTATCATTCTTTCGTGTATTTGGTGCACTTTGTTATCCGACAAACGATAGAGAACACTTAGGCAAATTACAACCAAAAGCTGATATTGGTATTTTCATTGGCTATGCACCCACAAAGAAAGCATTTTGAATTTACAACCGACGTACCAGACGAATCATTCAGACAATACATGTAGATTTTGATGAGCTGACTGCGATAGCTTCTAAACACAGCAGTTCAGGACCCACACTTCATGAAATGACTCCTGTAATAATCAGTTCAGGACTCGTGCCAAACCCTCCTCCTTCAACACCGTTTGTACCACCTTCAAGAACTGATTAGGATCTTTTGTTTCAACCGCTGTTTGATGAATTACTCACTCCTCCACCTAGTGTTGATCACCCAACCCCTAAAGTCATTGCTCCAAATGCTGAAGTAGTAGCTCCAAAACCCGCTGCATTAATTGGTTCACCTTCCTCAACAACTGTTGATCAAGATGCACCATCACCTAGTAACTCACAAACAACACCCGAAACTTAATCTCCTGTCATTCCTAACGATGTTGAAGAAGACAATCATGACTTAGATGTTGCACACATGAATAACGATCCATTCTTTGGTATTCCAATTCCAGAAAACGATTCTGAAGCATCTTCTTCACATGTTATTCCTACTGTTGTGCATACTGCTACTTCTAATTCAGAACACGTTAACAAATAGACCAAGGATCATCCTTTAGAAAACATCATCGGTGAACACGAAAGACCTGTTTTCACAAGACTCCAACTCTATGAACAAGCTTTATTTTGTTACTACGATGCCTTTCTCACATCAGTTGAACCAAAGAACTATAAAGACGCATTAACTCAAGCATGTTAGATTGAAGCAATGCAAGAGGAGCTACATGAATTTGAACGTCTTAAAGTCTGGGAACTCGTTCCACGTCCAGATAAAGTGATGGTCATTACTTTAAAATGGATTTATAAGGTAAAACTTGATGAAATGGGAGGAATTCTAAAGAACAAGGCTCGTTTGGTTGCTCGTGGTTACCGTCAAGAAGAGGGAATTGATTTTGAGTAATCCTTTGCTCTAGTGTCTAGACTTGATGTTATTCGAATTTTTCTCGCATATGCTGCTCATATGAATAAGATCGTCTACCAAATGTGTAACAACCGGAAATTTTTGGAATTTTAAATTACTACATTACTCTTTGATTTTTTGGGTCGGACATGACTTTTTGACTTTTTGACCTTTTACGGTCACATAATAACGATTACCACGTAGCCGGTAAATTTTTGAAATACAAAAACCAACTGCATGGACTATGGGTACAATTCATGAATCATGTTTATTTATATTACAATAATAGTATATCTGCATAATAGAGAAATCTGTTACAACATGTCTTAAAACAAAACTAATAGAGATTAGGCATCATTTTATAAGAGACTGCAATGCTAAAAAGTTGATTCAAATGGTTAAGATTCACACTGAACATAATGTAGCAGATCTTCTTACAAAAGGTTTTGATGCTAGTAGATTTCAGTACTTAGTCTTAATGTAATTGAATGCAAATCCCCTACTATTGCCCAAAATCTCTTATTTGTTTTGTAAAGTTTGTTAAATGTTATACTGTTAAGTCTTGTAAATTAATACTGCTCAGTTATAATTAGTACTTGCTAGTTAAATTTAAAACTGTTTGTCAAAAACGTTACTTAAGTTAGTACTCTGCTCTTAGTTGATCCCACGCCTTGACGATTCTTACCTAGTAATTGTATGTTACCTTGGATGAATCCAAAATAACAATAGATGAGACTTTGTTTGTATATCAAAGTGTATGCGGAATCTACACTTTGATACTCTAGAGGTATTTATCAATGGAACAGTACCAAACAAAGAACAATGAATAAAACCACAAACTGCTTCAATATTATTGATAATACGAGTACTCTTGATTAGTACTAGGGTTACAAACCTTGAAGCTATTACAACGTTCTTTCTCTAAGATGTATCTCTATCTCTTAAGCATAAGCATATTAAACCTTAACCTAGGATCTCCTTTTATACACCATAAGGAGTCCTTTACAAGATAACTACCGAACTTTTAGGATCAGTTACAATTATATTCAAATACAAATCTTCCTAAAATATAAAAGATATACATTCCTTATTTATCTCTATGCATCCTATCTCAGTATCTTTGACCATTAGCAGTATTAATCTTTCTTCTAGCAGTATTAACTAACTCTGGCAGTACTAAGTATGTACTTTTAGTATTAACTCCATTAGTACTGTTAGTTATACCTTGGCAGTATTAACTCTTGTGAAGATTTATTCCCAACAATCCTCCCCTAAACTTGTGATTTATCTTCAAATCCCAAGTTTCTTCTGAATTAAATTCTTCTGTCCTTCTGATGAAGGATTCTTTCATTCAAACACGCTTCAAACTTCTGCACATGTGATCTGATGAACTTAGTATTCATAAGCTTGTGTACTTTCAATGATCAACCTCCAATCTCTTATTCAACATCTTAGATATCATCTCTTGACTTAGAGGGTATTTCTTCTCTGTCATCATATGTATAGCAATCCCATTTTGCATCTGCAAAATATAAATACCACAAAAAATCACATAAACTCCAACTTATCAGATTATATTCATGTTGATTCTTCCATATTTCATCATCTTCATCAGGCTCAAATAAAGTATGCAAATCTCCCTAAAGCATCAAATCATATCCTTCTGGCCTTAAAGCACTATATCTTTTCTTTGACTACCTGTATAAATTCCATAACATCTTGTCTATCAAAGTCTTCAAGCATCTCACTCAAAACCTTATAGTTCTTGGAACTGCCATCTCCTCTGAAGATTTGATAATACATAAAATTCTCTGTCAGAACACAAGTCTTCCAATCCACAATTGGTATCAGAGCCTGGTGGCTCTTGATCTAGGATCTACAAGGTTTATGAAGAAACCCTAAAAACCCTATTTTTCATAAAATCGATTTATGGTAAAATATTTATGGGGTTTTTGAATTTAATTGGCGATATGATCTTATAATCGTCCTCATCTACCTGCTAGGTATGCAATAACGATTATCAAATGTTGTTATTATTCTTTTAGGGTTTCGCATGAACATTTAGGGTTTTGAGTAGATTGGTGAACCTGACGTGAAGAAAAGAGCATGTTGTGCGACATCGTATAAGTTTCATGTTATGGGTTCGTGATTCAGATTGAAGATTGTTTGATTAATTAGGGTTACGTCGAGACACAATAATAAGTTTGTGATCAAGAGGTGTATAGAAAAACCCAGGTTTACCCTAGAGTTTTTTTGATCGTTTTTTTCTTGTCGACATGAACTATGAAGCTTTTTTGTTTGTACTACTGCTCTTTTGGATTCGATCAAACTTAGTATTGCGCTAATATTATTTAATACTTGCCAACCATTCCAAGATAATACTGTTGGTTTACCTTTTAGTACTGCTTGATCTATGGTAAATTTTAACTGCCTACCCCGAAATAAAAAAAAATAAAAATGTGTATACTGTCAAGTTTATTTTGTACTGCCTTTGTTGTCCGAGAAACGAGGTTTTACTGCTAATGTTGTCCGAGATAAGCAGTTAATACTGCTAGGCTTGTCTGATATCGGACAGTACTTGGTTTTTGGATGGATTTGGATCTCGAATAGAACTATTTTTCGAATAGTTTATTCTTATTAATTTATAGCTTGTATTTTTGGAGATTTATTAAGATGTGATTACGAAGAAGTTTTTATTCACTTATTTGACGAGTGAATGAATTTCTTGATGCGTGTTCTTATCATATCTTTCTAGCCTTAGGAGATAACATGTTCGTTGTTGTAACTCATTTTGTAGTAGTGGAAAATATGGATGGCTATCGAGATCAAGACATGGGAGATATTATTCTCGGAGAACCGTTCTGCAAAGCTTCATGTGTGGAAGCAAGAAGGTTTGATGGATTATTCATTATCCACAATGATAGTGATAACGTGATTTACCAAATGGCGCGATCACATCCAAGGTTTAAACATCTATCCAATGCCCAATGCAACAAGATCAAGCCGTTTCTAAAGGTGAATTTGCACGATAAGCTGAATGGAATCTCGCATCCATACCAAAAGCTCAAGAGTTTCAACAAGGGGGACTTGAACTTAGGCCCCGAATATGTCCGAGATGCGAAGATAGAAGAATGGGTCACACGCGGGCACATAAGCGTGCATGAGTTAGAGTGAAGAAGCTGGAAGGGAAAAGTCTAACTTAAAGACTAGCTGAAAGAAAAGTGCTTTCCAGGAGACAACCCGAATCATTATTGTAAAAAAAATCCATGGGGTTTCCCGGAACCCGCAAGAACCCCTGGTTCCATCCCTGAGATCGATCAAAGCTTGATATTTTGAGCACCAGTCATCAAGTTGTTGAAAACTGAAGTCATTTGTCAACAGTGGGTCGGGGATAATGCATGCGATAGATTTCGTAGAAGAAGATAAATGGGCCATTAATATAAATTTTGCGTATTTCTACCATAGTTTTTCTTAAAACTAAATGTTATAATGATTAAATATTGTTATAATCTATCCTATAATTCTTAAATAATGTTAAAATAACCACTTTATTGATTAATAAAGGAATTTGAACTTAAAACCCGCGCGTTTACGTTTTGAAACCCTAATTTGACCCGTTTTGCTTCCTAGCTTAACGAATCATTATTTTAAACTTGTGTTGTGTTAAAACTTCATATTTTAGTTTATTATAACTTATAAATGTCTATTGTAATGTTAAACTAAGCTTGCATGGCAATTTGGACATGTTTTGTAATTATAATCCATGCAAGGGGTATATATCCTAACTTTCTGAAATTAATAACTAGAAGGGATGAATATGTCATTTTATCAAAGTTATAACTATATGGGTCTATTATGTCACTTTTCAAAGTCCAAGGTTTACTTGGTATATCTTTCAAAGTTGAAGGACCAAAGTCGTAAAAATGCAAACCCTAGGGATCTAATTTCAATTTTCCAAACCTCAGGGTCAAAAATGTAACATTTTGAAAAAGTATAAAATCATGTTCAAAACATTACAATACATAACTTTAATTAACGCTTGACGTGCTTAACATTTTCTGATATTGATTAAAACGCTTAAAACCGATTATATCATATCACAATACTAGGGAGCTTCATATTAAGGAGTTTCATCTTCGTATTACGTTCTGACTGAGTTGTTGGGTTTACGATTTAAAGTGCCCTAGCTCCTCAAACGTTTACTGAATGACTTCTGAATTATGATGGCCCGAACGGTGATACAATAATTCCAAACTCTTCAATCAAACTCATAACTCTTAAAACTAAAGTTCTAGAGTACAATCTTCTTAAGACTTGACATATTTACTCAGGTTGCGTGACATAGCTGTTTACTATCATTTTGCTATATCAACATTCCCTGTTGGTCGTCAGCTTTCATTTCAGAATATTTATTACATCTACCTATCAGGTGAAGTTCATAACCTCGCCTTTACTTATTTACATGTTTTATAAACCCGCGAGGGGGATACATGCTTTTTACAAACTCTTTTACATACTCGTTTATCTTATAACAATGTGATTACTTTTCAAAGACTTAGTGAAGTTCATAACCTCGCCTTTACTTATTTACATGTTTTATAAACCCGCGAGGGGGATACATACTTGTTACAAACTCTTTTACATACTCGTTTATCTTATAACAATGTGATTACTTTTCAAAGACTTAATGAGTTCATAACCTCACATTTCAATCTTTTAAATACTTTATAAACCATGAATGCAAGTGTTTTCTGTATGTTATCCAGATATATTATTGCCTAAGTAGATTCCAGTGCAATTATTTCCATATCATAAACCATTAATTGCTTATGAGTGAGTACGAATATTGTGAATATATCTATTAGGGGTGACGACTCCCGTTTGTATACCCATTTATAAGGTAGCCAAATGCACTATATTTGACCTAATAGGTAACCTTGG
The DNA here is from genome assembly GCA_026074375.1 of Tanacetum coccineum. Taxonomy (NCBI): domain Eukaryota; kingdom Viridiplantae; phylum Streptophyta; class Magnoliopsida; order Asterales; family Asteraceae; genus Tanacetum; species Tanacetum coccineum. The sequence goes on along the minus strand of BQNB010020918.1, from coordinate 49,696 downwards.
CAAGTTACCTTTTCCACGGGGACATTTGTTCCTCAACCAATGTCACTACGGTGATTTTCCCTGTTAACGTATTGGTGTCATGAGCTTAGATGCAATAATAATGTTACCATTTTTCCATGATAATTGTATTCGTTGCAATTATTACCATTATGATGACTTGCATTCAACTGTTCTCCATAATAATGATGTTCTCCATAATAATGTTGTTCTCCATGATAATGATGTTTTCTACAATAATACTATTTACCATAATAATTATGCTCGTGCAATTATTACACTATAATTTGTATTCAAACTATTTACCATAAACCTATGAATTTCACTTAACCATTGTGTTGATCCTTTTTAGCATGTTTATCTCAGGTAATTGAGCAACTTATGGCATGGAGTGGCATGGACTTGAAGATGGCTAAAACTTGTTATCATTCACATTTTATGTTTCTAGATTTTGGGACCTGCCTTTGTAAAACTCTGATTTTAAATGAATGATAACGTATCTTTTAAAAACGTCTCTTTTGAGTCGTTTTCTATGATTGTGTCTGTGATTCATGAAGTAATACCCCGGATTAGCTTCCGCTGCTATATTATCAAAATGGGGGTGTTACAGAGTGGTATCAGAGTCATGGTTATAGAGAACAAGGTTAAAACCTTAACTATAACTACTTTTCTTTTGCCATCAATGTCCTCCGTGCCACTACATTCCTTGAATTGTGAAGGTGCCACTACTTTTTCCTGAATAATATGTAAAATACATAACTATTATACTATTATAACTTATGTTATTCTCCACTGGGTTGTACAGTCATGTCTTCGTCCCCTCATTCTACTATCACTTCATCTGCATTTGATATGGAAAATGCTTTTTCCACTATGAATATTTATAACTATACCTCGGCTTCATCGGGAAGCACTTCTTTTAACTCTTCGGAAGATTCTAGGGATGATATGATCCCACCAACATCCTCACTTTTCTATAATAATCCGTATTTGAAGGACGTGCAAGCATTTTATGCTAAAGAATCACCTATTCCACCACCAGATCCTATTACTCCACCAGTTATTTTAACTCCATCTCTGGTATTACCACCATCACTACTGTTTGATCCCTGATATTTCTTTGTCCTTAAGAATTATTACCACCTAAGAAACAAATCCATTCCCCATCTTCTTCCTCAACTACGTTATCTAATTCATCCCAGAAGCAAGCCTATAATCTAGAACCACCATCTTTCTCAGGCTATACTCCTACCCCACCTCAGATATTTGAAATAGGAAAAATTTCTATCAAGGAATATCTGAAGCATCATGAGAAACAAATCAAAGATATTTTATATTACTTAGAAGAACTTTTTTTTCACCGCATTGAGAAAATGGAAGAAAGACTTGTTAATGGTTGGATAATAATACCAAGAGATTTTGATGAAGTAAAAACAAAACTTAAGGAAGCCCGTACATAGATACTTGAACTACAAAAGAAGCATATGGGACAGAGAGACAAGATTGCTTTTGTTCACTTTAGGATTTCTGATTTAGAAATGACCCTTGAGGATATCCAAGATCGCCATCAATTATATATGAAGAATCTTATGGGACACACTTCATAAGTTTAAATACTAAGCTATTATCCTTGTTATCTATTACTTTTATCTAGAATCCTACCACAAGACATGATGATGTAAGATATGTAAGAAAAAGTGATCCATGAAATAATAAAGTAGTGATGATTCCGTTACATCTTGTTATCTGGTGATATCAAAACTCGACATCGTTTGTCAATTTCATTAACTCTATTATACTCCCCTCATACCTTTGAAACGCTTATTATCATTGAAATACGACAGATATGGACATCATTGCAATTAATGTCTCGTTATTCTTCTTATTACCTTTTATGATTTTGAGAAAATCATATCATTTCTGTATATCATCTTTTTAATATCATATTTTTGTACTTAGGTAGGATGATTTATAATCGTCTTTTTGAAATGAATTAGGACGCTTCTTCATTTGAATAAGGAAATTATAAATCTCTGAACTATGAATTTATAAATTCTCAGTTACAAGGATTTGGACACTTCTCTTTGTAAGTGACAAATTATAAATAAGTAGGCTTAAGTATATGGCATACGTACAAACAACATTCTTTCAATCTGTGATCCGTTTGTACGAACAAATCCCTTACTTCATATTATCTTCATATGAATATCTCTGAACATTTACACTCCATCTTTCAACTAAATCTCAGGACGAGATTTCTGTAAGGTTGGGGGACTATAACAACCCGAAATTTTCACCAATGTAATATCTCTCTGTTATATAATATATAACTTTTTCATGGGGAAATTTTTGCTTTAATCTCTTATTATGCAACGTAACTAAAGTTAACAACCTCACGCAATCTACCTATGACAATCATATATGTCAAACAAACATCATAATATGTCAAGTCAATATATTAAAATCATTTTTTACAAAGTACATTACTCATATAATGTACCATTTGCAACGTTATATCAAAACATGCTTTAAACCGTTATCGTATACCTCTAAAACCCTAATTCCATGTAAGGTTAATATCTAAAGTGAATGCACAAGCTACTAAAAGCATATGTACAAGTAATATAACATCTTAATTGAAATATTAACTCCCTCTAAAATAAGGTACAAGTCCTTTAAAGCATAAAGTACAAATCATTAATGCACGATATTCAAAATAGCCGTTTTACCTTTGTTTTCCTAAGAAACTTGTACAATCTATCAAGTAAAAGTTACAAGCAAGTCATGCACTTTATTTATAATCCATAATCTTTCTCATTTTAAAAGATTTCATGAAATCAAACTTAAAAACCCTAAACCGAGTTATTTTCTAAACCGAGACCCGTTTCTTGGTTTTTATCCGTTTTAAACCTAAATCATTAATCAAGATAAATTGTAAATACATAATATACAACATTACATTCCATATTCCATCCTTATTACTTCATTACACACACAAAATAAAACAAGAAAACCCTAAACCCTAGTTCGAACCCTAAAAGCAACCCGTGGCCTATTTTCTCATTTCTACCCATTTTGAACTCAAACCACTAATCAAATTATGTTATAAACTCCTAATACAAACCTTAAAATCCTTAATCCACCCTTATATCTCCAATGTACACGAAATCTAAGCAAGAAAACCCTAACCGAATCCAAATCTGGCCCGCGACCTCTTTTTACTTGTATTGACCTATTTTAAAATTCAACCATGCAAATAAGCACCTCTATGATGCACCTAATTCCTTCCTAAGCAGAACACAAGCACCTTGATTCATTTCCATGGCCACAAATGAGCTACATCTCCTTTTTTTGCACCACATCAGCCGCGGCACCACAAGGATGATCCACATCCTTCATGATTGTTTTTTAGCTTACATGACTCATTCCTTAGCACACCCTAGCTCCTCCACATCAATCCCTAGCTGCTCCACATGTCCAATACTTGGCCTCTAAGGTTCCCTTGGCCTCCAAGACTCATTCGATTATAAAAGGGGCTTCGCACCCTTCATATCAACTCATCCCTCACATCTTCTTTCTATAACCCACAATAGCAACAAATATCTGCTCAAGAATTTCCTAAGAGGTCCCAAGAACAATAATCAAGAGAAATATTGAAGCCTTGAAGCCCCAAAGCTCTAATTTTAGGCGTACGATTGGAATTCGACCCATTTCGACTCATTTTTGAATCTTCAAGCTCAAACCCAGGTTCTTAAAGCTCATAATCTGTTCTATAACTCTTATAATGTTCATATGATCCTAAATATACTCTTGTTATAAGCTTTTAACTTAAAAATCATTTCTTCTTGAGTTTTGATCCAAACTGTACCTTATAAACCCTAATTTTATGTTTTTCTTAAATCTATAAGATAAAATGGTAAACTGAAGTTATAAGCTATTATAATAAGCTTAACTAATGATATTATAATCACTTTATTAAGTCTTGATAAGATTTGAATTAGAAACCTACGCGTTTTCATTTTAAAACCCTAATTCGACCCGTTTTGATTTCTGGATTAACAAATCGTTATTTTAAACTTTCGTTACGTTAAACCTTCATATTTTAGCTTATATTAATAAGCTATAACCTGCAAATTACTTTTCATATTGAAAAATATCATTATTATGGATTTTGGACTTGTTTTGTAAATCATTTTCATGCAAGGGGTATATACTGTAACTTTTGAAAACTTATAAGTACAAGGACTATTTTTGCCATATTTCTAAAGTTATAACTATAGGGGTATATTATGTCACTTTCCAAAGTACAAGGTTTACTTTGTACATCTTTTAAACTAGAAGGACCAAACTTGTAAAAGTGAAAACTCCAAGGGTATATTTTGCCATTTTTCATTCTTAAGGGTCTAAAATGTAACATTTTGAAAAAGTGTAAAAATGTGTTCAAAACCTTATAAGACATAACTTTAATTAACGCTTGACGTGCTTATCATTTCCAGTTATTGAGCAAAACGCTTAAAACCGATTATGTTATAACTATTATATAATTCATCATCGATGTGCTTTTAAAAATCCTATCCCGAATCTATATCGTACCACAATACTAGGGAGCTTCATATTAAGGGGTTTCATCTTGGTATTACGTTCTGACTGAGTTGTTGGGTTTACGATTTAAAGTGCCCTAGCTCCTCAAACGTTTACTGAATGACCTCTGAATTATGATGGCCCGAACGGTGATACAATACTCCATAATAATTCAATCAAAGATATACATTATACTTTATAATGTAAAACATATTCAATCAAACTAAGACTCGACATATTATCCCAGGTTACGTGACGAAGCTGCTTTCTTTCAATCGATATTCTGAACTTTCCCGCCCGAGTAGATAACATCGTACCACCATACGGACGTCCTTCACTTGATATACTTTTGCCATCAATCAGATTTCCTTATTCTGATAAGGTGAAGTTCATAACCTCGCCTTTACTTATTTACATGTTTTATAAACCCGCGAGGGGGATACATGCTTGTTTACAAACTCTTTTACATACTCATTTATTTTATAACAATGTGATTACTTTTCAAAGACTTAGTGAAGTTCCTTAACCTCTGCCTTTACTTAATTTATATGTTTTTATAAACCCGCAAGGGGAATACATGCTCATTTATAAACTCATTTACATACTCGTTATCTACATAAACATGTGATTACTTTTCAAAGACTTAGTGAAGTTCATAACCTCGTCTTTACTTATTTACATGTTTTATAGACCCACGAGGGGGATACATGATTGTTTACAAACTCTTTTACATACTCGTTTATCTTATAACAATGTGATTACTTTTCAACGACTTAGTGAAGTTCATAACCTCACCTTTACTTATTTACATGTTTTATAAACCCGCGAGGGGGATACATACTTGTTACAAACTCTTTTACATACTCGTTTATCTTATAACAATGTGATTACTTTTCAAAGACTTAATGAGTTCATAACCTCACATTTCAATCTTTTGAATACTTTATAAACCCGTATAAACCATGAATGCAAGTGTTTTCTGTTTGCTATCCAGATATATTATTTCCTAAGTAGCTTCCAGTGCCATTATTCCCATATCATGAACCCTTAATTGCTTACGAGTGAGCGCGAATATTGTGAATAGATCTATTGGGGGTGACGACTCCCGTTTGTATACCCATTTATAGGGTATCCAAACGCACTATATTTTACCTAATGGGTAACCTTGTCAAGTTACCTTTTCCACGGGGACATTTGTTCCTCAACCAATGTCACTACGGTGATTTTCCCTGTTAACGTATTGGTGTCATGAGCTTAGATGCAATAATAATGTTACCATTTTTCCATGATAATTGTATTCATTGCAATTATTACCATTATGATGACTTGCATTCAACTGTTCTTCATAATAATGATGTTCTCCATAATAATGTTGTTCTCCATGATAATGTTGTTTTCCACATAAATACTATTTACCATAATAATTATGCTCGTGCAATTATTACACTATAATTTGTATTCAAACTATTTACCATAAACCTATGAATTTTACTCAACCATTGTGTTGATTCTTTTTAGCATATTTATCTCAGGTAATTGAGCAACTTATGGCATGGAGTGGCATAGACTTAAAGATGGCTAAGACTTGTTATCATTCACATGTTATATTTCTAGATTTTGGGACCTGCCTTTGTAAAACTCTGATTTTAAATGAATGATAATGTATCTTTTAAAAACATCACTTTTGAGTCGTTTTCTATGATTATGCCTGTGATTCATGAAGTAATACCCTAGATTAGCTTCCGCTGCTATATTATCAAAATAGGGGTGTTACAGAGTGGTATCAGAGCTTACGGTTATAGAGAACAAGGGTAAAACCTTAACTATAACTATTTTTTCTTTTGCCATCAATGTCCTCCGTGCCACTAATCACTTAAATTGTTAGATTCGAGCAATATATTAGAAACACAAGCTAACTATCTACTTGTAATAACAACACAAACAATATATGAGAAACACAAGCAATATAAAGAGATAAGGGAAAGAACGATCAAACCAAGACACCAAGATTTATAGTGGTTCGGCTACGAAGCTCTTCTTCGCCCTACTCTACTCCCCGAGTATCTGACTCGAGATTTTACTATGTCAACAAGCTCCCTTCAGGCGGAGAAAACCGTTAACACGTCACTTACGTTTTTTTCGACACTAAGCTAAATGTCGAGTTCTAATCTTAGCTAGAACTAATCTACCACTAGACAAGCACTACTCAATCACAAGATTTATAATATCAGATTTACACACTACTCGATTCACACAATCACACAAGATAATCAAAATAGAGTTTTGTATCTTAGAAGAAGAGAGGAGAAATCACTAATCTATAACACTTCGTTTCTTGGCGAATATGTGTGTTCTTCTCTTGCACTTGATAGAAGAAGGAAGAAGGTAGAAGATAAGATTTGATCACTTGAAACAAGATTAAACAGTGTTAGTGATCAAAAGATTTAGTGATAGAAAGAAGGTTTTTAGAGAGAGAAAGATGACTGAGAAAATTCGTGCAAAGAGGTCTATTTTTCTACTGAGAATAGTATAGTATTTATAGCCAGTAAAATTTAACGATCATCTAATGGCGGTCCCGGCGGTCCCAGATATATCTGGGGGCCGCCCCTAGACTAACGCTCTGATTTTTGTCTTTTTGTGAGGAAGGTTGATCTTGGTATGTTATTTTCTGTTTTAGGGGGAAAACTTATTCAAAATATATGTTTTTAAATAAAACATTAATTTTATTAATAAAACTATTTTGTGTATTTTGTAAAAAATAATTTTGTAAAAATATGATGGATTAAGAAGGAAATTATTTTCTTCATCACCGGTCATGTTTAATGGTTTGTTTATCCATACCTTAAGTGATTTATATCGAAATGGAAGTTTACGATTAATAACATGTAAACGTTTATTTTTATCGTGAATGTTTTTACATTTGTCATCTTCAAAACATAGAGGAGTCGAAAAATATAAATAACGTTTTAAGCATTATTTGTATTAACAATCTCCCCCTTTTTGATGATGACAAAATATAAACTCATTTTGTATAAAAATAAAATTTTCAAGTTATTAATGAATTTTAATTCGTTTCTTCGTTTTTTGTCGAATCCAAAAAGGTTAATCGTCGAGATGTCGAGAGAAAGAATTCGACGATGCCAAGACTCCCCCTTAATGTATATTCCCCCTCGTTTGGGGCACCAGGGGATTGATCTTATGGGATTCTGCTACAAAGCGAGTTAGAAATACAAGTGCAAGAAAACATTTCTAACGAGTAGCAAGATTAAGACAAATATATGCAAGGCTAATAATGGAGATAAAGAGAAGATAGCCATGTAAAATATAATGCATTCATATCACCCATAATAATAATAGAAATTCATTCATAGATAGCAAATTCATAAAATAGGGCATAAATTTGCTAATAATACCAAGAAATGACAAAGCAAATTCATACTTAAATGGTATGAATGCTACAAGATAAATTAACTAAGCATGTCATAGAAAGACTTTTAATCTTAAAGCTAGACTAGTTGATTCTTGATGTCTAAGAGATGCATTAACTAAGGATGGGTGGTCTTTAATGTAGAGGTGATAAATGTGAGGTTGGTGAGGCATTGTTTGGTAGAGCATGACGTTGAGTGAGGAGGGACTCAAGTTGATGGATGTCATCTCTTAATTTGTAAAAGAGAGTTTGGGTATGCATGGAACAATGACAAAATCCGGAATGAAATGTGACTTGGTCATTATGGCGGGGTGAATTATGGTAGTTGATGGTGAAGGTGGTGACGGAGGGGTTTGTGTAGAAGCATTTGCTATACGTTATAGTTCGGTTTCAATGATGTTGGATAAGTGATAAAGTTGGTTTAGTTCATTTACGATTTGCTCCCTAGTTTGATTTTGTAATTGAGTGGTTTGAGATGAGGGATTAGCAATGTTGGGAGATTGTGGTGGAAAATTGATGGGAGAGAGAGGAGGTGAATAAGGTAGAAGAGTGGTGTGTCTCCAAGTGTCTCTTATAGACTTTTGGTGTCTTTCTCTATAGTTTTGAGAAGGATGAGAAGAAGACATGATAAGTGAAGGAAGGTTGAAAGGAGAAAGGTAAGATGAATGTGGGTGAGGAGGATGATGAGTGTATATAGGAAAGATTAGGAAAGGCATGGGGTTAGGAGATAGAGATTCCAAGAAATGTTTGGCTAAATAGAGAAGGTCCAGCAAGGTCTAGTGTAGGGATGGTCAAAGATACAGAAAAAGAGAGAACGTTCTAAAGTTTCATGACCCTGCTGGCGTCGGTCCCATAAACAGTAGGTGGTCCCAAATATATTAGGGGGCCGCCACATGTGTTTGGTGGCCGTTTTATGGGGTTATGAAATTTTCCTAGATTTCTCTGTTTTTCTGTTTTGTACAGAAAGAAGAAGACTGGAGAGGGTTGTGTTTCAACAACTCCTATTTCCCAAGAATCAACTAATTTAGCTTATTATATGATTAAGCTAGTCTAATTTAAGTTCTATTTGGGAAGCAATTATAGGCATGAGACTGAGAAACAAATAAGCTTGCATACTATTATAAATTTAATAGATACCATAATCGAGTGGTAAAACATCCATAATAGGAAAACATAGAGATAAGAAAGTTGAGAAGAAATTGATTTAAGTTAAATTCATGAGTAAAATTCACTACTGTAGTACTCAATTATTGATGGTGAATCATCGTCATTGACTCCATCAGGATGTTTCCAGGTTTTCATGAAAGGAGGATAAGTTATGTATTTTGACCTTTTGAGTTTGGGCTTGGTTAGGATGAGATGATTATAAAGACGAGTTAGCAACATGCCATATGGCATGGGAGATTTTGGTTGATTTATAATGCCCATAATTCGTTTGACTTTGAAGTAGGTTAAAATGTAAGGTATGCTCCTCATTATGTTATAGATCATGTGACATGACTATGCGGGAAGAAAGTTAGAATCATTTCTAATTCCAAAAGAATTATTTTGAATGATTTCATTCCAAGATCTCATGTCATGGCGGAGTTCTTTCTTATGAATTTTGTTTGGGATTTTGGTTTTTCCAAGTATTGTGATGGATTGTATGATTTCATTTGGTGTTGGAATGTTTGTTTGGTAAGGGTTGTTTATTTCTTGATTAGTTCTCAAAGATTGAAGAATCTTTCGAGTAGGTGCAATCTCCTTCACATGAGGTGAAGAGAATGTAAGAAAGAGACTCATGTAATAGAAGAAAGGATCTTTTTAATGCCCAGAATTTTAAGGAAATTGTTTGGTCAGAGTTTCTTATGAGTTCTGCTAAGGCATAAAATTCTAACAAAAACCTAAGACATATTTCTTCGTAGACCTCAAACAGATCTTGGAATTTGATTGCTTGAAATATTAGAAGAAGGTCATCATGACGAATGTGTTTGTAGTTGGCTATACGCCCTTCATGGATAGTTCTAGACTCTAGATCATGAATTATATGATATAGGTGATTGGGAAGGTATGGTTCATTTCAGAATTGTGGGATGTAGATTTTGCTATAATCAAGTTCTTCTTGAGAAATTCTTTTTTACCTAATATCAACAAGAATGTTTTAGTATGTGTCATTCTTAATTTTCAATTCCCTTTAGACAAATCCTTAGTGTGTGCCTATATGCAACAAATGTGGAGTAATGTTTAACTTGACTCTAAATTAAAACCTATGAGTTAACCCAAACGCTCCTTAAATTAATTTTGCTCATCTAAACATGTCAAAAAATACATATGAATTATGTATTTCGGATTTTGTTCATGAGATCATTATGCATGTATGCAAAAATGTTTTTAGGACGTATCAATAATGCTTTGAAACAATTTTATGGTGTTCCTAACGTGATTGATTTTGAAAGAAAATTAGGGTTTTTGAGCGAATTAAAAACTTTGACAAACACATTCAATTATGAAAATCTTATGTCTACAGGAAGAATATTAGTTATACATTGTGTTATTATAGTTCTAATTTCACACAAAGAAAAGAAAAATGAAAATCCTCAATTTTGAATTTTTATTTAACATGAACCCGAAACACAAATTTGAAAGAAAATAGACAAAATGACTTATAATTGATGATCTTTGTGATGTTAGGAATGATTATTAGTGTTGATTTGATCTTCAATTAGTGTTTTAGTGGTTGATTTTAAGGTTTGGATGGGTTTTGGGTTGTTTTGTCGCACCAGTTGGAGAGGAAGGGGGTGTTTGTTTTTGTGTTTAACAAAAAGAGGGTGACAGACATAAGTGTCTTCTGGTGGCAGTCCCATATTGATATGGGGCGCCTGATTTAATCATGGGGCCACCCATGCTATGAGGGCCGCCATCAGCAGATGGTTTTTAACTCGAATTTTGATAATTTTTTAACGAAAAGAGTGACGTTTTAATTTGCATTTCGCGAATTAAAAATGCTTAAAGTACTTCGGATGAAGTAATTAAGTTGTCACGATACGGAGTGGAACACATATTAGAATCTAGACAGAAGAAAAGAAGAACTATTTATAGAATGTGTTCCATCATTCTGATGAGGTGTCATTTTATACACTATTTTAGGGTCATTTAACCCCCTAAATCATGCAAATATGCCCTGGTTATGTGCTTAATAGTTTGTTTTTAGGTTTTTAGCACTTGGATGGCATTTGGAGGAAATACACGTGACTTGGGCTCATTTGGAGAAGAAACGGACAAGACTACGGACCTACACCAAATATTTTAAAGATTTATGCATACATCGCGTGGAGACAGCGTCGCAGGCATAAAGCGAAGTCGTCGCAATCTATCTGGTGACTGCGTTAGGAAAATGACGACGGCATCAGGACGTGGCCGACTTAAAGTGGATCTAGAATCATCTATGTGGCGACGACATTAGGACTTCAAAGCGACGTCGTCGCAGCGATTTTCCTATATATATTAAACCGAAATTAGGGTTTTTAGTGTGTAACTTTGTATAACTTTATGGAGATGAACCCTAGTTGTTTTAGCAGCTTTTAAGGTCGTTTTTAGGGCTTCAAAACCCTATTGTAACTACCATCAATCCATGTTTTAATCAAGTAAGATTGTTTATCATTAATCATTAAGTACGTCTATGTGTTGTTTGATTGATTTATGTTCATGCTTTATCTTTAACATGCTAGGCTAAACCCTCCTTTGTATTTACTTATGATTGCATGAAACTTAGATTATAGATCCTTTTGATGTTGCTTCTTGTTGATGAATGTGCGCGTTAGGCTCTAGAAAACTAGCCATAAGATATTAAATTGGCATAGACGTCTAGGGAAACGCGATTAGTGTAAAAAGGATACCATCGGTAATAGTCTTCATACTACCTTACCCTTAATATGGTTGATCCCTCTTAAGATATTTCACATGCATATAATATACTCTTAGGGGCCTTGTAATAGTCTTCATACTACCTTACTTGTGCGTTGCCCTAACGAAATATAAAATAGACTGCAGGTTCGTGTAATCCGTTCATGACCTAGGAAATACTTACATAGATCATCACAAGTGTGACAAGGCAACGGATCTAGGAGAAGCAATCTGAGGAGTAGTGCATAATTAGGTAAATACATCTTTTATCATAAAGTTGTCACCATTAGTTTAGATTATGATTAGTTTAATTATTAATTAATAAAACCAACCTCTCAAACCATGATATTTACCTGCTTTATTATAAATATAAAAACATAAAAAGAATCTTTTCTCAACCCCTTAGAATTCTGTTAGACCGTGTTTAAGCCTTCCCAACCTATTCCCCTGGAGAACGATAACAACCCCCAAGTCTTGCCTATACTACGCTACAACGATTCGGTACTCTGCCTAGGGAGTTGTAAAACTTCTTGTTGAAGTCCTACGACTACCGCATCAAGTTTTTGGCGTCGCTACTGTGGAATAGTTAGGTTTTGATCATTGTTTAACTTAGTTCTACTCTCTTGATTCCCATCAAGTGAGAATTTTAATTCTAGTATATTAGCTTTCTTGTAGTCTATCTTTTCTTTGTCTTATCTGTTTCGTAATCAATTTTAATTCTAGTATATTAGCTTTCTTGTAGTCTATCTTTTCTTTGTGTTATCTGTTTCGTAAATTTCTCACCATGACACGTAGCACCGTTAAGAGGTTAACAAAACCCCTCGACGAACCCGAAAGAGAATTCCGAAGACGTAGGAGAGCCGCCTAGCGTCTACAGCAAAACGAATCTCTAGCCATAGCCGAAAGAAACCTCTTTGATAATGAAGCATCCTCTTCCAACAACACTAGAACCAAACCGCCAACCCCTCCTAAAACCTTACGAGAACATACATACCACAACTCTTCTAGTTTCCAAAACCTAATCATCCTCCCAACCGAACAAACAGGAAGTATCGTTGACTCATACAACATCCTGCTAATTCAAGGAACATGCACGTCCCAAGGATTAAGAAGCGAGGACCCACTCCGTCATATCAAGCACTACTTAAGTATCGTCGATAACATACAAGTTGACGGAGCCACAAGGGATACATCTAGGTTGTTTTCTTTTACTTCTCCCTAAAAGGGAAAGCAGCAACATGGTTTGATAAAATACCCTCCACCCAAATAAAAACATAGGATCAGCTCGTATCGCAATTCCTTAATTATTTCTTTCTAGCGGGACGCACCTCGTCCCTTAGAGATATGATCCTCCGATTCAGACAAGGGAACGACGAATCCATCAAAAGTGCCTGGATCCGTTTCCAGAACCTGATCAAACAGGTCCCCCATCATGGAATACAAAAATGGCTTCTGGTACAAATCTTTCACGATAGTATATCTCTGGACAACCGTGTGAAACTCGATCAATTCACTCAATTCTGTTTCAACTCTCTCACCAAAGAAGAAGGGTAGAATCAAATAGAAGAATACGTCCAATACCAAGACGATCTGTGGGACGACCCGTTACCATCCATGAATGTTTCTTCCATTGCGGACACAATGCAACCTACATTTAGAGGACTTCTAAAAAGGGTCTGCAACCAAATCTCCTACCTCGAAATACCTACTCGAGAGGTTGGGTTAAAAAAACCCTACCTTATTTGCGACTACTGCGGAGGACCCCACAAGGCCAAAGAATGCAAACAGAACAACCCAACTGAGTAGGTATGCTTATTCGAAGGAGATTTCTATGACGACCTTTCCCTTCTGAGGTTCTATCGGAATGACAAGGTACGCCATGGGAGAATAGCAAACAAAAAGAAGGAGAGGATGGACCTGAATGGGTTGTTAGAAGCAAGTTTGAATACGAACTCACCAACTTCATGCTCGAAAAGAAATTTCACATGAAAGGGATGGGAGAAATGCTTGACCAGCACCGTAAGGGGATGCATGAGCAATTCTCCCAAATCTTTTCCATGATCGGGAAAAGCGAAACCACTAAACCAGAGGTACCGACTTTTGCTATAACAACTAAATCTAGAGTTAGCACTCGAGACCCCCCCCCCCCCCCCCCCAATCCCAGCCTCATCACAATCAACGCCTGCCAACCACACTGACAGAACGACTGAAAATGAAGTACCTAAGGGTACAGAATCAAGCATTATACAAGATGAAGAAGCCCCTCAGTCGCTCGTTTCCTATCAACCCTCCAAGTCGTCAAACTTGCCTTTCCTCTCCAGAGTCAGGAATCAAAAAGGGCATGACGAAGATGAGCAGCTTATATCCATCTTTAAGCAGATTCATATCAATCTTCCATTTTTAGAAGCCATGATCCATATGCCAAAGGGAGCCAAGGTTCTAAAAGACCTTCTTTCCCATAAGGAAAATCTCGAGAAAGCAGCTTCTTCAGTCAAACTTAGTGAAGAATGTTCTGCTATCATCCAAAGGAACTTACCCTAAAAAGAGGGAGACCCAAGAAGCTTCACACTACCATGTCTTATCAGACCTTTGGCAGTAAAGAACGCCCTGGCTGATTTAGGGGCAAGTATCAATCTTATGCCACATTCTCTCTTCCGACGATTAGGAATTTCTAAACTAAAACCAACAAGAATGAGTATTTAACTGGCTGACCGATCCATCAAATAACCCATCGGGGTCTGCGAGAATCTTTTGGTAAAGGTGAATAAGTTCATATTTCCGGTTGATTTCGTAGTCTAGTCCCGATCATTTTGGGACGACCTTTCCTCGCCACAACACGGGTTGTAATTGACGTTCACAAGGGAAAGTTGAGTCTAAGAGTCGGAAATAAAACTGTCACCTTCAACATTTGGAAATCTATGAAAACCAAACACTCCCGTGACGATTATCTGTATTGCTCTGATTACACTGCAAAGCTTGTCCGAGAACAATGGGTTGACACGATTGATCATGACGGAGAATGGGTTGAAGTAGAATAAAAGGGAGACTCTAACGAAGTACAAGCCATTTCTTTCTACTCGATGATAAAGCCGGTCGAGCCACTTGAGTGGAAAGCCCTAGAAAATCGATTGAAACCCTCAAGCGTCGAACCCCCTAAATTAGAATTGAAGGAATTACCCGAACACCTTGAGTATGCTTTCCTTCAGGAAAATAACCAACTCTCAGTGGTCATCTCCTCCGCGTTATCTGCCGTTGAGAAAGCCCGGCTCCTCGAAGTCCTAAAAAACCACAAAGGGGTAATCGCCTGGAGTATTGCAAACATAAAAGGGATCGAATTATCCTTCTGTACTCACAAAATTCTTATGGAAGACGAGTTCAAACCAGTTGTCTAACCTTAAAGATGAGTAAACCCTAACATCAAGGAGGTAGTAAAGAAGGAAGTCATAAAGCTACTTGACGCAGGATTAATCTACCCTATCTCTTATAGTCCTTGGGTAAGTCCTATCTAGGTTGTGCTATAGAAAGGGGGAATGACCGTAGTAAAGAATGAGAATAACGAGTTCATCCTAAAAAGGACAGTCACTGGATGGCGCGTATGCATCGACTATCATAAATTGAATAATACGGCTCAAAAATATCACTTTCCCCTCCCGTTTATCGATCAGATGCTCGAGCACCTAGCGG
Organism: Tanacetum coccineum; assembly: GCA_026074375.1. NCBI lineage: Eukaryota > Viridiplantae > Streptophyta > Magnoliopsida > Asterales > Asteraceae > Tanacetum > Tanacetum coccineum. Next base: position 34,125 of record BQNB010020918.1, on the reverse strand, counting down.
GGCATGAATACTACTATTTTGTTAACGGGTTTTCAGGGTATTTCTAGATCCCTATTGCTCTGGAAGACCAAGAGAAAACCACATTCACCTACCCATATGGCACCTTAGCATACAAATGAATGCCATTAGGATTGTGCAACCCGCCTGCAACTTTCCAGTGTTGTATGACAGCCATTTTTCACGAACTGATCGAGGATAGCATAGAAGTATTCATGGACGATTTCTCTGTCTTTGGTAACTCCTTTGACCACTGCCTAAAGAACCTAGAAAAGATGCTAAAAAGATGTGAGGATACCAACCTCGTGATAAACTAGGAAAAGTGCCACTTCATGGTAAAGGAAGGAATCGTCCTTGGCCATAAGGTCTCGGGATCAGAGATTGAGGTCGATAAAGCAAAAATTGAGGCAATCTCTAAATTACCATATCCTACGAATGTGAAAGCCATCTGGAGCTTTCTAGGACATGATGGTTTCTATAGAAGATTCATAAAATATTTTTCACAAGTCGCACGTCCTATGACCTAGCTCTTGGTAAAAGATGCCCTGTTCAACTTCTCCAAAGAATGTATCTAAGCCTTCGATAAGTTAAAAAAAATGAACTAACACATGCCTCAATCATGATCAAGCCAGACTGGTCATTTCCATTCGAAGTCATGTGTGACGCAAGTGATTATGCTGTCAGAGCAGTGTTAGGGCAAAGGATCGACAAGCATTTTAAGCCCATACATTACGCCAACAAAAAGATAAAAGAAGCACAAGAGAACTACACAATGACCAAGAAGGAGCTTTTGGATGTCGTTTTCGCATTCGACAAATTTTGCCAATATTTGGTCTTATCTAAGACTATCGTTTTCACGGATCACTCTGCCTTGCGGTATCTTTTCACAAAACAAGATGCAAAACCGCGACTAATTAGGTGGATCCTGCTACTCCAAGAATTCGATATCGAGATCTGCGATAAGAAAGGTGCTGAAAATCTCGCAGCCGATCACCTCTCCCGACTAGAAAACCCAGATCTAGGGAAGCTGACCAAGACTAAAATAAGAGACTTGTTCCCTGAAGAACGACTAATGGCAATCACTGATAAGAATAACGAACCATGGTATGTTGACTACGCTAACTATTTAGCTAGCCGAGTACTACCCTTCCGATCCACACGCCAAGAGAAACAAAAGTTCTTCAACGACTTGAGGCATTATTTTTGGGATGAGCCATTCCTGTTCATGCAATGTGTTGACCGAATTAAACGAAGGTGCATCGCCGGAGATGAGGCAGCACAAATTCTTTAATAATGTCACAGCGGCCCATCAAGAGGGCATCATGGTATCGTAACTACCGCAAGAAAAGTCTTTGAAGCCGGGTTCTACTGGCTAAATATCTTCCGTGATGTATGTAGGTTGGTCTAAGTTTGCGATGCATGTCAAAGAGCCGACAATATCTCCTCGAGAGATGAAACACCTCAAAAGTATATGCAAGTCTGTGAAATATTTAATGTTTAGGGAATAGACTTCATGGGACCTTTCCCTTCATTAAATGGAAACAAATACATCCTAGTAGCTATCGACTACGTGTCAAAGTAGGTTGAGGCTCAAGCCTTTCCCACCAATGATGCTCGGAACGTAGTAAACTTCCTCAAGAAACTATTCGCATGATTTGGAATACCAAAGGCTCTCATTAGTGACAGTGGTACTCATTTCTATAACTACTAAATGGAGCAAGCAATGAAAAGGTATGGAGTAATCCATCGATTCTCCATCGTATACCATCCTCAAACAAACGGGCATGTCAAAAATACAAACCGGGCAATAAAGTGCATTCTTGAGAAAACTATCAGAAGCAACAGTAAAGAGTGGTCTCACAAATTAGATGATGCGTTATGGGCATTCCGAATGGCCTTTAAAACCCCTTTGAGAACAACCTCATTCAGAATAATCTATGGCAAGGTATGCCATTTTCCAGTCAAAATTGAGCACAAAGCCTATTGGGCAATTAAGAACTGCAACATGGACCTTATGAAAGCTGGAGCAAACCGGTTCTTACAAATTAATGAGCTGGATGAAATGAGGCTCGATGCTTATGAATACTCCATCTCCTATAAGGAAATAACAAAAAGATCGCACGATAAACGGATAAAAACACCGATTAACTATGAAAACGGCGACAAGATACTTCTCTTCAATTCACATTTGAGGCTATTCCCCAGAAGTCAAGATGGTACAGGCCATTCTCGGTAAGCAAGGACATGAAAAATGGCTTAATTAAGCTTTACGATGAGGATGGGAATGAATTCATTATAAATAAACAATGGGTGAAACCATACCAAAAGGATGTATTGGAAACTGATAAACATGACGATATAACACTGTATGATGAAGGAGAAGTCACGTAAGGACTTGTGACTTCGAGTCTAGCTACAAGACTCATAAATAAAGAAAAGTGCTTCTTAGGAGGCAACCCAATGTTTATTTTTCCTGCATATTAGGAGTGTTGTATGTTTTAATTCTTTTTATTTATTCTTTTATGTTTGGATTCATCATTTTATAATCATGCTTTGTTTTGTTTGTAAATTCGTCTTATTTACAATCAAATGTATTTTGCAACAAAATAAGTGTAGGGGGATATATCCAGTTTTTAAGAACCAATTCAAATATTTAAAATAAATTGTTTATATTAATTCGCGTTAGTTTTGAGTCATATGATTGTAATGATTAATTCTAGGTTTTTATGTAGTGCTTTCTACAGAAATAACTTATATAATTGCGTGCAGGAAATTTCTCATTATAAACGAAGAGGAAATATTCACAATGCCTGGAGATGGCGTCGAGATTAAAACCCGACGGCGTCGCGTCTCCAGCAATTTGAAGATTCAAAAATTTTCAAGTATTTTTGAAAAATAGAATGTGCAACATTTAAAATTTGTAATTCTTTTATAAACCTGCATAAACCTATGGTTACATCATTACTCTCATTCTATCTTTAATGCTTTCATAGGGTCAAACCTTAAATTCTTGTTGTATATATATCTATCCTGCCGATTGTATGATTGGTGTAGTTGTCTTTGTCTTTGATTACAGGTTATATTTGATGAGAAGAAGCTTGGAAGTTCTTAGGAAGTTTCATTGGACGATTCTTGGAGGACGATTTAACTAATCATTGCATGTTTCTTCTCCATTATTAAGCAAACCAGGGGAGTACTTGTTTTTTTTACTTGTTTTCTTTTCTCTTTATTCGTTTTTACAGGTACTTCTATAGAACATTAGGGACAATGTTCAACTTAAGTGTAGGGGGAAATAAACCTTAGAAACTATTCCTTTATTTGCCATTTGCTTTGTCCTTAAAATGATGGGTAATATATCGAAACATAGCATAAAAAGGTAATTTTGACCCAAATTTAAAATTTTTTATGACACATACCGACTAAAACCGAGTATTAATAGCGTCTCATGGATAGGAATGTGTATGACTAGCACAAAAATCATCAAAATTCCACCCCAAAAAATGTGAGGTTCGCCTTTAGATCTTTAGGAATTCGGGTATCTATTTTTGATACCCAAGATAGTTTATACCTTTAACTTGTTCGAGTTAAGGTTCGAATGCAGTCATATGTGTCTATTCCGTCGTGACGGATGTGTACATATGGTCTTTGTCGCCTTTTCTGGAACATTGGTATCGGTATTAAATTATATGAGTGTACCGGTAGTATACTAAATTCTAGAACTTGTTTTTGTGATGCATTCTGAGACCGCATAGTAAGTATTAGGATTTGCTAGATAAGAGGCACTAGGATTAGCCCATGTTTTAAACCTGTAATTGTTATTATGGTCACACCGATCATATAACTATCCCACACCCTTGCCATGCACTCATTTTTAGTGCAGGATACCCCTAGTACAACCCTCCAAGCCTATCCTTTTTTATGGTTCTCATAATTTTCTGGTTAAGTCGGACTATTAATGAAGAGCATTGTCACCCTTGAACCAATTGTTACACCCAAATCGCCGTAGCCTACCTTGTATGTACTCACCTTTAGTACATTATTGTTTTAACCCAAGTTAATTATTGAGTACACGGTTGCTAAGTCCTTATCCTTGTAAATTCTGTTTTAGGACGATTAGGATTCATGGTAGTATTTATCTTTTAACGAATTAGGGAAGAAGTAATTTATTACCCCTAATAGAGCTCAATAAGCTCCATGTTATGTTGATCTGCCTTGATTTGGGTCGTTAGTTAGATTGTAAATATCAGGTATGTAAAAGTTCAAGTGTAGGGGTGTGTCTATAAACCCCCATGATGTATTATATGTTTAAGCATTGGCAGGGCAAAAGTGTATGAAAAAATGTATATAAAAAATGTACGGGCTGCCATTTGCTTATGTTTATGTTTATCATAGAGTTAAGAAACGAAAAAATATAGAGTTTTGTAAAGTTTGTATATCTTGTTCGAGTCTTTGGCTTAACAACCAAATTAGCATATATTCATATAAATAATTAGCTAACCCTTCCACCCTAAATTCACCCAAAACTCACTCCCCAAATGTATCATATTCGTTTTTTGTTTCCATTAATGTTATCTTACACCTACACCCCACAACCCTTTAAAAGACATCTTTGACAGTAATGAATAATACTTGCGCCTAGTGATGGAGGTTTGATCCTTTACCAAGCCTATGGTAATTTATATGCTATGACAGGTAATGAGTGTTGATTTTCCGTTTCCCCATTATGTCATAATTTATTATACAACCGAGAGAAAGAGAGAATCCCAAACACTTATGTGAGGTGCTAGTATATACTTTCCGTGCTTTGAATTACGAGGTCTATAAGGTTGTGTTGTAAAATGCTTTTAAAGAGTAAGCTAAATGACCCTAATATTGCTATTCTCTAGGTAGAAAAGCCCATTTGCTTGAGTACAAGCAAATCCCAAGTGTAGGGGTATTTGATGAGGTGTCATTTTATACACTATTTTGGGGTCATTTAACCCCCTAAATCATGCAAATATGCCCAGATTATGTGCTTAATTGTTTTTTTTCTAGGTTTTTAGCACTTGGATAGCATTTAGAGGAAATACACGTGACTTGGGCTCATTTGGAGAAGAAACGGACAAGACTACGGACATACACCAAATCTCTTGAAGATTTATGCATACAACGTGTAGAGACGGCGTCGCAGGCGTAAAGCGACGCCGTCGCAATCTATCAGGTGACGGTGTCAGAAAAATGACGATGGCGTCAGGACGTGGCCGACTTAAAGTGGATCTAGAATCATCTACGTGGCGACGATGTCAGGACTTTAAAGGGACGTCGTCACAACGATTATCCTATATATATATTAAACCGAAATTAGGATTTTTAGTGTGTAACTTTGTATAACTTTAAGGAGATGAACCCTAGTCATTTTAACAGCTTTTAAGGTCGTTAAAAGGGCCTAAAAACCCTATTGTAACTACCGTTATTCAATGTTTTAATCAAGTAAGATTGTTTATCATTAATCATTCAATATGTCTATGTGTATTTTGACTGATTTATGTTCTTGCTTTATCTTTAACATGTTAGGCTAAACCCTCCTTTGTATTTACTTATGATTGCATGAAACTTAGATTGTAGATCCTTTTCATGGTGCTTCTTGTTGATGAATGTGCGCGTTAGGCTCTAGAAAACTAGCTAAAAGATATTAAATTGGCATAGACGTCTAGGGAAACGCGAGTAGTGTAGAAAGGATACCATCGGTAACAGTCTTCATACTACCATACCCCTAATATGGTTTATCCCTCTTAAGATATTTCACGTGCATTTAATACACTCTTAAGGGCCTTGTAATAGTCTTCATACTACCTTACTTATGCGTTGTCCTAACGGAATATTAAATAGATGGCGGGTTCGTGTAATCCGTTCATGACCTAAGAAATACTTACACAGATCATCACAAGTGTGACAAGACAACGGATCTAGGAGAAGCAATCTGAGGAGTAGTGCATGATTAGGTAAATACATCTTTTTATCATAAAGTTATCACCAGTAGTTTAGATTATAATTAGTTTAATTATTAGTTAATCAAACCAATCTCTCAAACCATGATATTTACCTACTTTATTATAAATATAAAAACACAAAAAGAATCTTCTCTCAACCTCTTAGAATTCTGTTAGACCGTGTTCAAGCCTTCTCAACCTATTCCCCTAGAGAACGATAACAACTCCCGAGTCTTGCAGATACTACGCTATAACGATTAGGTACTCTGCCTAGAGAGTTGTAAAACTTCTTGTTGAAGGTCTACGACTACCGCATCACATTCCTAAACCAAGACGTAGATAGTTAAACGATTCACGTTTATGGGGTTTAGTGAGAATGTCGGCGATATTGTCTACGGATGGCGCTTTTTCGATAGAGATGTGTCATTTCTAGACATTATCACAAAGAAAGTGGTGACGAATTTTGATGTGTTTAGTTCGAGAATGTTGCACCGGGTTTTTGCTAAGGTCAATCGCGCCTTTATTGTCGCACATGATCGGGACGTCGTCGATTCGAATGTCGTAGTCGATAAGAGCTTGTTTCATCCATAGTGCTTGTTGACATGCCTTTTCGGTGCTTACGTATTCGGCTTCGGTAGTGGATATATCAAGAGCGGTTTGTTTCTTCGAGAACCAAGATGTTAAACAACATCCCATGAACGTACAAATACCGCTAGTGTTTTTTCTATCCACATAATCTCCCGCATGATCAGAGTCGGCATATACTACGGTTTCTATGCCGGTCCCCTTAGGATACCATAATCCTAAGTGCGTTGTACCTTTAATGTATTGGAAGATACGCTTACCCACTTCAAGATGAGAGGTTTTGGGATCCTCTTGGAAGTGTGCACAAAGGCAGACACTAAACATGATATCGGGCCTATTTGCCGTTAGATAGAGTAAACTACCTATCATGCCTCAATACTTGGTACTATCTACCGACTCATACTCTTTGTCTTTTGTGAGTTTAGTATCAGAGGACATGGGGGTTTTCATTGGTTTAGAATCTTCTAAGCCAAATTTCTTAAGCATTTATTTAATATATTTAGATTGATTAAAGAAGAATACTGTCTTTCATTTGTTTTATCTGTAATCCAAGGAAGAAGTTAAGTTCACCCATCATGCTTATCTCGAACTCGTCATGCATGATTTTGGAAAATTCATCACACATGTCTTGACAAGTAGAACTGAATATAATGTCATCGACATATATTTGACCGATGATGAGATTTGAACTTTTCTTCTTAGTAAAAAGTGTGTTATCTAACATTCCTATTTTGTACTCATGTTTAGTAAGAAAAGCTTTTAATCTATCATACCAAGCTTTGGGTGCTTGTTTGAGACCATATAAAGCTTTCTTTAGTTTATAAACATGATCCGGTTTTTCGAAGTCAATGAATCCTGGAGGTTGTGCCACGTATACCTCCTTATTGATAAAACCTTTCAGGAATGCACTTTTTACATCCATTTAGAATAGCTTAAAATCTAAAGCACAAGCATAAGCTAATAATATTCTAATAGACTCTAATCTAGCAAGTGGGGCATAAGTTTCATCGTAATTGATGCCCTCTTGTTGATTATAACCTTGGGCGACTAGCCTAGCCTTATTTCGAGAAACGGCACCGTTCTCGTCTAACTTATTTCTAAATACCCACTTATTTCCTATGATTGTCATATTCTTAGGTTGTGGTACTAACTCCAAAACATCGTTTGCAATGAATTAATTTAATTCTTCTTGCATAGCGATTATCCAACTTTTACCCGTTAAGGCTTCATTCACATTCTTAGGTTTTATAGTTGATATAAAACAAAAGAAGTTACTTTGGTTGTGGGCTTGTGACCTAAGAGTTTTTTGGTTAAGGTTTCCTATGACATTTTCTAATGGATGTATTAGGATCAAAAAATATAGTGTCTATATGGAAATTACATTAGTTTTGGCTTAAGTTAAAACACAAGGACTAGAAGTGTAATTAGTCCAAAGTGTCCTTGTGTTTAGCCTATAAATACTCCCCTCTAATCAACATTAGAGAGTGAAGCTCACATTTGTAATTTCCCTTTCTTTTTCCATTTTAATAAAACTTTAAAATTAAATAAAGCTCTCTCCTCAATAATGGCTTATTCTTATTTTGAGCTTCCCCGACCTCCCGAGATCGTGAATCGAGAAACCTCACAAGTGGTATCAGAGTTGCAGGAGCGATTCATGATGTTTTAGCTTATTCAGTTCAGCTTATTTCTGCCTATTGGAGATTATTCAGTCCATTTTCAGTCAGATATTATTCGGTTCAGATGTGTTCAAATTCAGTACAATGCTTATTTGGTCCAGATTCTGTTTATACAGGTTATTTGAGCTTATTCGGCATATTCAGTTATCTAGTTCTTATTCAGCAGCTTCATTCGTGTTTATTCAGATTTAGTTTAGCAGATTACTTGAGTTTTTCATTGTATGATTTAATCGAGTTTGATAGCTTACGGTTTTATCGTAAGATTCGTTCAAACTCGATCATATTCGGTTATAAGTTGTGGTAAATCTGCTTATTTCACAAATTCGGAACTGGTCAAAAAGTCAAAATCAGAAGTAGTTTCAGATCTGGTCAAACTCGGTATTGACTTTTGGTCAACAGTCAAATTCAGAACTCAGACTGCTTCTTTCGAGTTTGATACTTAGATTCCAAAAATGAATTTTGATCAATATATCGATCGTGTATAAGTAGTTACAAGAAAGAAAAAGAACAGCTGTGTTGCTAAGTGCATATCTACAAAAACTATTACAGTCAAACTTGGATGATTTACTCAAACTCGATTGTTACCGATTTTTGTTATCGAAAATGAAAACTGACCAAGAACAATCGAAAAAGAAAACAGAAAAATGAGAAGATGCAAGTCTTTTCCCATCACAACAACAACATCAACCAAAAACCAAATCCACCCTCTACATATTCCCATTGTCACAAAATACTTCATCATCCTTATACAACCTCATCTCCACACCAAGCCTTGAAAACGAAAAAGAAAACAATAAAGATCTCAGAAAACTTTTCGTGGTACAAAAGATGTCGTGACCTTTGTAACATTTCTCATTTTCGTGTCATTGTACGACTATATTAAGGATCACTATTTATTTTAGTCCGATACGCGCTTACTTTTAATGTTTACTTTTAAAGCTAAACCGCGTAGACTAGAAATAATCAATGAATGTAAACGGTCACCAAATAAATTAAGGTTTACATCAACCAAGTAAGGAATAATTATTTTGAGAATAATTATTGTCATCATCCTCTCCTTGTTTCGATTATAGAAAAACACAACATGAAAAACCTTACCCGAGATCATTTTCAATGATCTTGAAGTCGAAGTAAATTGCCATCATGGGTTCTTTATGTTCGTGTTTGTTTGATTAAGAGATGGGTTGAAGGTTATGTTTATATAAATATTCGATCAGTGTTTATTTTTGATAATTGAAATGAGATGGGGGCGGATAGATTTTTTATGATACTAGGGTTTGGTGGATTGTGGAAGAAATTGAGAGATAAGGTTTGATTGTGACTACACAAATAAGTGTGCATTTGTGTGGATGATATATTTAGGGTTAGGGTGAAAGTAATAAGAGGCGTATGATGTGAATGCGCATTTAAGGTTGTGATGTTATAAAGTACACTTGGGCCGATTTTTATTAAGGAGTAGATGGGCTTTAACCAATTTATGTAGATGTGTTGGCCTACTAAAATTTTCATAGACGAAAGCATGGGCTGTGTATTTCTTAATGGGCCGCGTTTGGTTGTTTTTAACATGGGTTGGAATCTGAAGAATATTGCTTGGGATGGAACAAAGCATACTGAATGTGTGGGTTTTAAAATGCTAATGGTGCTATTAATTGGATACAACTGGCTGATAATTTTTAATATGATGAACCGACTATTGTGGCTAAAAACGCAAAAACAAAAACATCACTTATTGCTTAAAACGATCCGAATAAAAGATTCACGAAAACCGTTAAAAAGGCTAGTCTCGGGATTTATTCGAAAGAATTGATTGCGGGGATGATTCGTTATCATTTATTTGAAGTTGAAGTGGAATTTCACGGTGTGATGGTACTTTATCATATCTTAAAAGTCAGGGTTGGTTGGATGATGATTTTTTAAAGTTAACTTGTTCGAGCTTAAACCATTGTTGATGAAGACTTTGTCAAATCTAGCGAATGTGTGATCTATAAACGCAGAAAGTTGGTCTCAATTGCCACATTTGCTATCTACTTGAAGGAGTTACGTTGTAGTGCTCATGTACTCACATAGTTGAGGATTTATCAAGAGGTGGTGTACTACTTATACTTGATGGTTTGTTGGTTGAGGAGTATAGAGTACATAGAGATTCGGCAAGGTGCAGCGCGAGTTCTCTTCACCGTTCTTTATCATGGATAGTACAAGACATAAGTCACAAGTTTGGGGTATTCTACGTCATACATCAAGTGGTGATAATTTCATTTTCTCCATCAGTAATCATTACCAAGAAAGCCGACAAATACGAGGTTGGAAATTGGAATAATCTGAGGAGAAGCGACTTTCACACATGACTATCTCTATCGAACATTCAGACGAACCGAATTATCATTATGTTTGATGGACATCAAAAATAATCATGGGAAGAATTGTTCGCTTAGATGCAAACCATTAAGGGGAAGAAATAGTGTCATCCGGGGACTTAATTGTCTTTGTGAAATAAAACATAGTGCAAACAACTAGTGGATGAAATGTGGTACATTCTGGACTTAATTGACTTGGAGTTTCTTTCTTCTATGAGTTGTTTGTGTGAAGTCTGTACATGTTCCCCTAAATGGATCGGCTACTAATCCGCAATGAAGAAGTCAGATTTGCTGCTAAGTGTGGTTTACTTCATCTTCTACAAATTTCCGCTGCAAAGCTTAAAAACCGTCATAGTTAAAAGAATTGTCACTACATCAAAGAATTATATTTGCTTCGAATGCTATCTGTTTGGGGGAAGCGGATTACTATTGTATTCACTATAATTAAAGGAATGAGTCAAGCTAAAGTACATGTTGAAGACAAATCAAACTGCAGTTTATCTTTTACTATTTGATACTTGTAGGATACATTATTAATAATATCCATACATGCCACCATATTGTGGGAAGATGTTATTAAAAAAAATATGGTGCTATATGGTAATTACACTAGTTTTAAGTTGAAGTTAAAACACAAGGACTAAAAGTTGTAATTAGTTCCAAAGTTTTCCTCCTTGTGTTTAGACTTTAAATACTCCCCTCTAATCAACCATTGAGATGAAACTCACAATTGAAATTTCCTCCTCTTTTTCATTTTAAATAAAAACTTCAAAATTAAATAAAGCTCTCTCCTCAATAATGGCTTATTCTTATTTTGAGCTTCCCCGGCCTCCCGAGATCATGAATCGAGAAACCTCACAATGTCCACCGGTGGGTCCATGGTGACATTGATTAAGAATGGTACGAGTTTATGGTCCTGAGACACAGCGTCTGATCATACCGTCTAAACATATTTTGAGGTCGGAGAAGAATTTTTTCTTTTGTTGGCACGTCATCCCTTTAGGTATAACATAACCCACCAGATAGTTTGCAAAGTTTGCGAACCATGTTGTGTCTTAAAGTGTTAATCCATAATACTTCCTGCAGGAAAGTTATGAGTCGACTCGACTGTCATCACTTGTCTCATAATTTTCAATCTAATATAAATTGTCAGCGGCAACGTTTTCTATACCTTTCTTATCTTTAATTTCTATATCGAATTCTTGCAAGAGCATAATCCAACGTATAAGACGTGTCTTAGCATCTTGTTTTTTTAATAGATGTCTGAGAGCTGAGTGATCGGTGTAAACAATTATTTTGGATAATATCAAATAGGGTCGAAATTTGTCAAATGCAAAGACTACAACCATCAGTTCCTTTTCGGTAACCGTATATTTTTGCTGAGCTACATTGAGGGTTTTGCTTGCAAAATAGAAGGGGTGAAAGTCTTTTCCATCTTTTTGACCTAAGACTGCTCCAACTGCGAAATCGCTGTGCTATTGACCCAATAATGTAACGCCTTCGGATATTCAACATTCCGCTGCATACTCAGATTTGAGGGTGTTACAACCTTAAAAAAATCAAACGCACGAAAATATGTTTCATCATCGATCTATAAAGGACACAAGCCCTCTCTTTACTGTCCAAAAATAAATAAAAGATTATAACAAATTTGTTATTCTCTTTTCTTTGTTTCGTTGATCAAGACGCAAAAACAAAAAGAGTAACCTACCCGAGACCATGGAATGATCTTTGAAGCCGAAAAGGACTTGAGCGCCTTGTGGGTTTATGTTAACTGAAAAAGATGATGGGTTTTGTCCTCAAGTTTCGAGTGTGATAAACTGATTTTGGAGGAGATGTGTTTGTGGCTGGGGATATGAAAATCATTGCTTTGATAATGGATTGTGGTGGCTTAGATTTTATCTAAAGGAGAGATAAGGGTTGCGTATGGTTTGAGATAAAATGGTTAGGGTTATGTGATTTGATATGTATGAGATTGATAAAGTGTAAAGTGGCTGTGTATATGTTTGTGAGATTTAGAAAATGAAGATATAAGGTTAATGTGTTTATCAAAAGAGAAGAAAGTGGCGTTGGTTATAATATGTGTGTTTTAGGGTTAGGATAAATGAATGATGTGGTCATATAAAAGGTATGGTTTCTGGATCGGTTATAAGTTGCTAAGGCAGGCCGAGTATTGGGGTTCATTTGACAATGAACTAATATGTTTGTTATACAAAATTGATGATTAGGCTAATGAATATTTTTTGACCAGAATTAAGCATCAAAGTTGTGGGCTGCAATTTGATTTTTCAATAATGAGCTGAAAGTAATAAGCTGAAAAGTTTAGACAGATGATCAATAAATGCAAAAACAAAAAACATCACTTTTTGCTTAAAACGATCCGGATAAAAGATTCACGAAAATTGTTCAAAAGGCTAGTCTCGGGATTTAATTGCAAGAATTATTTACGGGGATGATTCGTTATCACTTATTTGACATTGAAGTGGAATTTCACGGGTGCGTGTACTTATCATATCTTAAAAGTCGGGGTTGGTTGGATGATGATTTTTAAAGATAACTTGTTCGAGCTTATAACCGGTGATTGATGAAGACTTGTCAAATCTAGCAATGTGTGATCTTTAAACGCAGAAGTTGGTGCTCAATGTGCACATTTGCTATCACTTGAAGGAGTTACGTTGTAGTGCTCAGTGTCTCACATAGTTGAGGATTTGTCAAGAGGTGGTGTACTACTTATACTTGATGGTTGGTTGGTTGAGGAGTATAGATTACATAGAGATTCGGCAAGGTGCAGCGCGAGTTCTCTTCATTGTTCTTTATCATGGATAGTACAAGACATAAGTTACAAGTTTGGGGTATTTTACCTCATCATCAAGTTTGTGATAATGCATTTTCTCCATCAGTAATCATTACAAAGGGCCGACAGAATACGAGGTTGGAATTGAATAAGTCTGAGGAGAAGCGACTTTACACATGACTTCTCTATCGAATATTCAGACTTAACCGAATTATGATTATGTTGATGGTCATCAAAAATAATCAGGGGGAAGAAGTGTTCGATAGATGCAACAATCAGGGGGGAAGAAATGAGTACATCCGGGACTTAATTATCTATGTTGTATACAACATAGTGCAACAACCAGGGGGAAGAAATGTGTATATCCGGGACTTAATTGACTTGGAGTTTCTTTCTTCTATGAGTTGTTTGTGTGAAGTATGTACATGTTCCCCTAAATGGATCGGCTACTAATCCGCAATGAAGAAGTCAGATTTGCTGCTAAGTGTGGTTTACTTCTTCTTCTACAAATTCCGCTGCGAGCTTAAACCGTCATAGTTAGAAGATTTGTCGACTACATCAAAGCTTCATATTTGCTTCGAATGGCTGTCTATTTGGGGGAAGCAGATTACATTGTATTCTCTACAAGTAAAGGAATGATTCAAGTTAAAGTACATGTTGAAGACAAAGCAAACTGCAGTTATCTTTAGCTATTTAAACTTGTAGGATACATTATAAGTAATTCCATATGCCACCATATTGAGGGAAGATTGTTAAGATCAAAAAATATGGTGTCTATATGGAAATTACATTAGTTTTGGCTTAAGTTAAAACACAAGGACTAGAAGTGTAATTAGTCCAAAGTGTCCTTGTGTTTAGCCTATAAATACTCCCCTCTAATCAACATTAGAGGGTGAAGCTCACATTTGTAATTTCCCTTTCTTTTTCCATTTTAATAAAACTTTAAAATTAAATAAAGCTCTCTCCTCAATAATGGCTTATTCTTATTTTGAGCTTCCCCGACCTCCCGAGTTCGTGAATCGAGAAACCTCACAAGTGGTATCAGAGCTGCACAGGCGATTCGTGATGTTTAGCTTATTCTGATCAACTTATTTTTGTCATTTTCTAAGTTTTTCTTTTCAGTAACCTTAATTACTTCTTCTTCATCTAAGTCATCATCCACCAAGGGTGATGTCTAAGAGGGTGGAGGAGTTTCATCGAATGTCATGTTGAGTGATTCTTTAATTTTCATGGTGTGTTTATTAAGGATGATGTAGGCTTTACTATTTTGGGAGTAACCTAAAAAGACACCTTCGTATGACTTTGGGTCAAACTTAGCAAGGTAGTCTTTGGTGTTTAAAATGAAGCACTTTCTTCCAAACACCATAAAGTAATCAAGAGTATGTTCCCTACCTCTCAAGAGTTCATAAGGTGTTTTACCTAAGATGGCTCTAATTAGGATTCAGTTGAGGATGTATGTTGAGGTATCTACGACGTTACACCAAAACTTTTGTGGTAACGATTGTTCATTCAACATGGTTCTACTCATTTCTTGTAGTGTCCTATTTTTTTTCACCACGCCCATTTGGATTGTGGGTACGTGGTAAGTTCGTATCTTTTCTACAAGTCACAGAAAGGCGTGTAGTGAGTACTCCTGTGTGCGTCTAAGCCGCGCTAAATGTGTGCACCGAGACAATATAGCACAGCCGATGATGACTCCTATTTTTCCTTTCTACCACGCCATTTGATTGTGGAGTACGTGGAGCCGAGAAGTTATGTGTAATACCATTGGCATTACAAAACTTTCCAAACTGCACTTCATTAAAAAATTCTCTACTGTGGTCTGTTCTAATTGACGCTATTGAACATCCTAATTGGTTTTGTATTTTCTTACTAAGTATTTCAATTACTCGAAAGCCTTAGTTTTATTCTTAATAAATCTTGTCCAAGTATACCTAGAGTAGTCATCTACTATGACTAAGGTGTAGAGGTTTCCTCCGTAATTTCATCGCTAAAGTAAGAAGAGTCAGAACATGCCTCATTTGATGCTTGAGCTACAAGACATGTTTCGTCTTTAGCCTTTTCATCATCTTCTTCACCGCTATCACTCCAAAAACCTCCGACGAATGCTCTTTGGTTCTTGTCTTTCGGTGGTTTTAGAAATTCTCCAATAAGATGATTTGGATCACCGCATCTAAAACATTTTCTATCACTTTTATCGTTCTTGTCGTCTCGGCTTCTTTAGAACGTCTTTTTGTCGTTCCGTGGTTGTCTCGCGAATCTACCTCTTCCCTTGAATAACTTCTTGAAGTCTCTCACCGCCATGGCGTATTTTTCGTCTTCACTTCCAAAAGTCGAACACTCTTCATCACTAGATTCCTTCTTAGCCTTTAAAGCAAGAGATTTTCTTTCTCCTTTAGCTTTAACTATTTCTAAATCTTTCTTGATAATCATTTCGTGAACTTTAAGGTTCCGGATAAGTTCATCAAGAGATAGTGATGTTAAGTCTTTTGACTCTTCAATCGTCGTGACCTTTGCTCTCCATTTTGGATGTAGAGCCCTAATAAACTTCCTAACATGATTATTGCTAGAATAACTTTCATCAAGAGCTTTTAGACTAGTAATAATGGTATTAAATCTAGCAAAATCATTATCTATAGATTCGTCTTCGGAAATGACGAATTATTCATATTGTTGTACTAAAGGTCGATCTTGTTATCTTTGACTTGGTTATTACCATGATGGGTGATTAATAAAGTTTTCCAAATTTATTTTGCCGTATTACACATGAAAATTCTTTCATATTCTTTTCTTGGCAAAGCATTGTAAATAACCATTTTGGCTTCATTATTTTTTGCAAGCCTCTTTTTAAGATCATCACTTTGTTTTTCAAAAGGGATAACCTCATCGAGTTTGGTTTCCGGATTTTGTTCAATGGGTTGAAAATAACCGTTAGTAATAACATGCCAAAGATCAAGATCTTTTGATAAAACATATGTTTTGAATCTATTTTCCAATAAATAAAACTATCACTTTCAAAGAGTAGTGGTCTTTGCAGGGATTGCCCTTCAAAATAATTGTCGGAATCCATAGATCGATCTAAGCTTTAAAATACAGTATATTTTAAAAATCTTGAGTGACCTCGTTTCTGATACCAATTGTGAAAACTAGAAGGGGGTTAAATAGTTTACAGTTTAATTGGCGTTTTAAACTTTTATCTCTAAAATTGTTAGATTCGAGTATATGCTTAATCAATCAACAATATGAACCAATCAAGCTAACTATCTACTTGTAATAACAACACAAACAATATACGAGAAACACAAGCAATATAAAGAGATAAGGGAAAGAACGATCAAACCAAGACACCAAGATTTATAGTGGTTCGGCTACAAAGCTCTTCTTCGCCCTACTCAACTCCCCGAGTATCTGACTCGAGATTTCACTATGTCAACAAGCTCCCTTCAGGCGAAGAAAACCATTAACACATCGCTTATGCTATTTTCTGACACTAAGCTAAATGTCGAGTTCTAATCTTAGCTAGAACCAATCTACCACTACACAACCACTACTCAATCACAAGATTTACAATATTGGATTTACACACTATCCGATTCACACAATCACACAAGATAATCAAAATAGAGTTTTGTATCTTAGAATAAGAGAGGAAAAATTACTAATCTATAACACTTCGTTTTTTGGCGAATACGAGTATTCTTCTCTTGCACTTGATACAAGAAGGAAGAAGGTAGAAGATAAGATTTGATCACTTGAAACAAGATTAAACAATGTTAGTGATCAAGAGATTTAGTGAGAGAAAGAAGGTTTTTAAAGAGAGAAAGATGACTGAGAAAATTTGTGCAAAGAGGTCTATTTTTCTACCTAGAATAGTGCAGTATATATAGCCAGGAAAATCCAATGGTCAGCTGGTGGCGTTCCTGGCGGTTCCAGATATATCTGGAGGCCACCTAGCCATTTAGGAGGCCTCCCCTAGACTGACGCTCTAATTTTAGTCTGTTTGTGGGGAATGTTGATCCTGGTATGTTTTTTCCGTTTTGGGGGGAAAAACTGAATTTAAAATTTATATTTTTAAATAAAACATTATTTTTATTAATAAAACTATTTTGTGTATTTTGTAAAAAAATAGTTTTGCAAAAATGTGATGGATTAAGAAGAAAAATTATTTTCTTGATCACTAGTCATGTTTAATGGTTTGTTTATCCATACCTTAAGTGATTTATATCAAAATGGAAATGTACGATACTACACATGCAAAACGTTTTTACTTTATCGTGAATGTATTTTTTACATTTTGTTATTATCAAAACATCGAAAGGTCGAAAAATATAAATAACGTTTTTAGACATTATTTGTATTAACATATATATATATATATATATATATATATATATATATATATATATATATATATATATATATATATATATATATATATATATATTGAAATGTATTAAATTTATAATTTATTTTTATAACTTGTAATGTTTCAATATGGGTTGTGTTTTAAAAAATAGAAAAAAATAGTGTATCTCAAAAGCGTAAGTTAGTTCAAGTTACTGATGCGCTTGTTTTTGGGTAAATTAGTTTTGTTTTAAGTTAAGTGGTAAAAAGCATATGTGGCGTACAAGTGTCAGTAACTTGCATGTTATTGCACTTTGCGCTTTAAGTGTTATGCCTAAAAATAAACCTACAAATGTGATTGGTGTAATTTAAAATTTGATTGGTGAATATTTGGAGAAAGAATGAGTGTGTTTGGCAATTGTTAAAATGTAAATGAAGCATGTCTATTTGTAAGGTCTATTTTGTAGGTCTATATATCATAACTTTTTCAGTTTTTTTTTTACATTTTCAATTGTTCACTGAAACTAAAGTGTATTGTTTCATTCTAGTTATAAGTCCCGTGCACGGACGGGGATTACACATTAATTAAATTTCTTTTAAAATTTTTATTTATTATACGGGCATATGAAAAATTTCCCGTGTTTAATGTTTTGTAATTGTGATATTAGTACAACTAATAATTATGCATGTGGTTTTACATAAAAAAATTCATTATATATTAATATTAGTGTTTTAAAACTCGGGTTGACCCGGTTGGTTGAACCGTGAACCAGTCGGGTGACCGGAAGCCGAATTTTTATGTCTTTTTTTCTCCATCAAATTTGTCCACTAATTTTTTTAATTTTGATCAAAATTTATTCAATTTTTATATTTTTTTTAATCAATCATATCGCACGAAGTCTTATAGATCTAAGGAGGATCAAACCCAATCAATCTCTCATTTAATTTTCGTGACTAACTTCTCTGATCACTACGGCTCGCGATCTTTGGAAGGCGTGTGATGATTATGGAGTCGTTGTGGATGCTTTCATTCCTTATAAGAAATCTAAAGTAGGTAAGCGATTTGCTTTCGTCCGGTTTATTAAGGTGGATAATATTGATCATCTTGTCGCGAACTTGTGCACCATTTGGATTGGGCACTTCCATCTTCATGCAAATGTTGCCCATTTTTATAGAGAACGTAAACCTTATGCTCTTTCCAACCCCTCTAATTTTAATGAGATGAATTCACCTGGTTCTTTTGTCTCTATTCTTAAATCGGGCAAACCGAATAAAGTCATGTCTGATCAGGTTCTTTCATCTTTGATTCTTGATTAATCGTGTATTTGGAATAAAGACTTTAACTTATCTCTTATGGGTAAAGTAAAAGATATCATAGCCATGCATAATCTATACGTTATTCTAGAAAAGGAGGGTTTTCAGAACTTGTTACTCACTTATTTAGGAGGATTATGGGTCCTTATTGAAATGTTCTCTACCTCTGCCAAGGAGAAACTTTTGAATTATATAGGTGTAGGGTTGTGGTTCTCCTCTCTGAGACCAACTTGTAACTCTTTCCTTAGTGATAAAATAATCGTTTGGATTTCTCTTGAAGGCTTGCCTCTAAAAGTGTGGACCCGTAATACATTTGCTAAAGTGGCATCTGAATGGGGTGACCTTGTTGAATGGGAGGATTTAGCTGAAAATCTCTATTTTGTAAGCGTTTGTGTGTGAAAACTAAGCTCAACGAGATCATTGCTAAACGTTTTAAAGTCATTATGAAAGGTTCGGTGTATTAGGTTCATGCAAAGGAAATAGAAGCCTGGGATCCGTTTATTTTTAATGATTCTTATGAAAGTGAGTCATCTGATGAAGAAGAAGATGCTGAAGACGACAAGTCACACTCTGGAGATAAAGTCATAGCAGATAATGATGTTGAGAGGGTCTCTTAATCAAGTTCTATGCATAATAATGACTTACTTTATGATAACAACCACAACAATATAATGCCTGATGTGGACAAAGTTCTATCCGGGGACCCTTTTAATTTATATGGTATCCTGAACAAGAGAAAGGATAGTGGTGATGATTTGAAATATCCATCTGTGTTGGGATTTATTGATTTGATGATACAAAAACAATGTTACAAAAAGAATGATACAAAAGAATGAAACAAGAGGGACTAGTTTGATATTATAGAATTCTACCAAAAATGGAGGATTCTAGAAGACTTCCTTAAATGATAAAGATCAAAGATTAGGAAAAGATTTAGTTTCCTAATAAAATTAGATTTCCTTGTAAGTCTAGATGGACTCTCTATATAAAGAGATCACTAGACATAGTTTATGTGTGTGTTTTTCATAGACGTCTAGTGTGTTTAGGTGTTTTAATCATGTAGTCAGAAAACACCAGGCGAGCTCATCACTTGAGATCGTATTAGCCCTAAGGTCAAGGTGTCCTTGAACCTTGTTATAGTTAGGTAACCGTTCTATACTGATCATATAGAATTAGGGCTTGTATGATTGTAAAACCTTGAAAATAACATTGTTCTTTATTTATATTCCGCTGCGTATCAATACTTTGTTATTTTCGATCTTTTCGATCCGAGGAGTTTAAACGATTCTTAACAATTAGTATCAGAGCCATGTGGCTCTTGATCTAGGATCTACAAGGTTTTTCAATCAAAAGTATGAAAAGGGTTTCAAGTTTTTGGTTTTTGGTAAAAAAGGGTGAAATTCGGTGATTTTAGGATTTTTTGCAAATTCGGTAAAGCAAAAAAGTACCCTATCTTTTTCGTTATCTTTGTCAGGGTTTTGCCTATATCTTTTGATGCTGCTAATCGTGCTTATTGGAATTATTATGGTTGTTTGATTTGTGCTTGTTTCATTGTATTTAATCAACAAACGAAACCCTAACTTCTAGGGGTTTTGGTTAAAACTGCTACAGTAGCAACAAGGTTTTAAAGTCACAAGATTTATTGTTGATTGGTTTTGATAGCAAGCGTTTTTATAAGCACTGGTCCATAAACCCTAAAACTTATCGTTCCAAAAAAAAAATTATTCCCAAAACCTTAAGTGTCGATCGCTGAAGAAGAGGGTTTTCAAAGTTACCATATACTTAGGGTTTCATCATTAAGAGTTTGGTTCAAAGTTCATAAAGCTAGGTTGTTTGTGTTGAAAGTTTCTGCTATTTTTGTTTTATACAGCAGGTATTGTTGTTCGATCTAGCATCAAGGGTTTTACTTAAAACGTTTCAATTATCTCAATTTGTGATAAGGAAATCAAGGTTTTTTGGTTCATGTTTGGCAGCCGGGTTGAACCCTAATATTCTAGGATTCATAATCACATGTATAAACCCTAAGTCTTGGGGGTTTTGTATCTATGGCTGCTTTATGGGCATTAGTATTGGATATAGGGATGTGAACTAATGTACAGGAACTTGTATATCTTAATCGTTGTTCACATACTGTCCATGGGATTGTTTGGTTGTCAGATTAGGTTGAGTCCTACATGGTCTTGTTCCCTACCTTTGTTAATCTAGACATGTCCAACAGGATATCCGAATTTGATGGCCACTTCTTACAGTTATGCATAGGATTTGTTTATAAGCTATTAGATGGATTATGGACGTAATGAAAACAGGTTTTGTAACACCCCCAAAAATACAACAACGCAGCGGAATACCACTTGAGGTGCTACTTCATAATACACAACGCTAGATACAAGAGAACGACCTCTAAATGTGTCGTTTGAAAAGTAATCTCGTTGATTTTCTGAAATCAAAATAATAGTTGTCCCATAATTGCATCACCATGAAAAACTTGAATGTAAAGACTCCAATGCACATCAAATAATCCAAGCATCTAATTCACCTGAGAAAAACATGCTTAAAAGTGTCAACATTAATTAGGTGAGTTCATAGAGTTAGTTTAAAATATGAATGTAAGTTTTCAACAAAATATATTTATCCACTGTGTCATCACAGTACCATGTTAAAAATGTTCTAGAGAAAATATGCCCTAGGCCTCCGTTTTTTAGGGGAGAGAGGGGCAGCGGGGCAAACACAACACCAAACCACGCCCCCGACACCACATCTCATCAAACCCACTCCAACCAACTCTCATATCCCATCCCCCCAAGTCGAGGGGGAGTGCGGGATTTTTACAAAGAATGTGGGCGAGTGGTTGTGTGGGAGGACAGCACAACAAAGCGCGAGCGGAGCTCCGCGCCCTATATATCGATCAACTGACTCACAAACGAATCTAAACTAGGCTCCGCACATCAATACACACACCTCAAAATCTCATATAATTATACGCCACCTCGCGCTATCGATATCTGTTAATACACACACACACACCTACACTCTTACTACAGACAGCAACATCGCACACCAAAGTACCATTAGAATATTGTGGTCAGGTAATATTGTGATGGGGGGCGCGGTAGTCACCTCTCTCTCTAGTTGACTGGACTATCGCGAGGGGGAGTGGCAATAATGGGGAGGGAGCGGTGGGGGTTGCCATGAGCGTGATTGTAGTATAAATAATTACATATTTTTTAATTAAAATAATCATTTAACTCATACCGACAACATTGCGCGCAACTCCGACATGGACACAGCGGGGGGCGAGATCAGGATTATATAAGGATTGAAAGTTGTTTATTTTGGGTGTTTTTGCGAGGGTGTGGCGCGGGTGAGCGAGTCTTACACAGAACATAACACCTCTCACACAATTATATATCAGGGGGCGATAGCGCTTAAAAAAATAAGATAAACATATAGCAGTCAAGTGAGCGTAGATTCGATACACACACAACACACACAACACAGATAAAAATAATTTTAAGAGCTTAATATAAAGAGAGTGAGTGAGTGTGCAGTTTACACACACTGCTAAGCGAGTTCGGCGGGGAAGTTTTCTTATCTAGCGTGCCGCATATTTCTGCGAGAGTTAGCTGTGGACTCTCTATCCTATTAATATTATTAAATGATCTTATTAAAAAGAACTGAATTGATAGAGAGAATAAACTTCATAATTTAAATTAGTTCATCCCTAATTCATTATTTCAAAAAAATTGTAGGAAAAGAGATATAACAAACACACATTAAAAATAGAAAATTATTTAATTGAGATGTGGTTTTTTTGGTAGAAAGTAGGGAAAGGATTGTTATAGGATGTTGGGGGGGGGGTATGGATTGATGATTGAGGTTTAAGTTTATTGATTTGGTTTTGTGGTTGTGGGTAATTTTTGTGAATTTTGGTGATATGTAGTAGTGATTTGTTTATGGTTTAATTGGGGTTTATGATGTATTGTGGGGGGTTTGATGGTTATATTTGTTTTAGTAATTTGTTTGGTGGGTGATTTATTGGGGATATTATGTGAGATAAAGTGATATATTGTTTATAATATTTTTTATGGATGATAAATAATGAGCAGGGTTTAAATTGATAAGTAGGTGTATTGTTCAGTGTTTGTTTTTTTTATTTAATAAGTTAAAAATAGAGGGTATTTATAAATAATGTATATTTATTGATTTGATGATAATATATATTTATTTTTGAAATAGTTCAAACTTTTAAAATTAAATAACAAATAATCACGAATATAAAAGTTATAGACAAAAACATATTTATTAGATTCGAATTATAACACGTAATAGAATACGACCCAAACCAGATGCGTACTATCGTACCAACGAAATCATACATATTTTATATGTATACATACATATTATACATTGATGAGAATCCACGTTGCGCGTCTTTAAAAACCTTAATCCTTAGTAAATTATATGTATATGTACTATTTTTCGTCCAATCCACTTATCTCATATTTACAGAAAGTTACCTTTTTTAGACTCTTCGTTTTTTAGAACCAAATAATGATCTTAAACTATTAAAATGAAATAATATATTAATCGACCGTTTAGTTCTGACACACGTATGTCCTTAATTTTAAAACGACAATCCTCGCTGGGCAAAGTATAAAACGTAATTAAGAACAACTACGTGTTTCGTCGCCTTAAGGCTGGAAACGGACTCGAAAGTGCTCAACTTCGTTGAATTAATAAACTGACCATATTTAATATATATTTAAAATTAACTTATGTTCTACTAAAGTATATTATTTCGATTACACTACAGTTTCTTCGTTTGTGGATTTAAAAGTCCCGTTTTTATATCAAAACTCCGTAAAAATATAATTTGTTATCTTTTGTAAACCAAAGTTTGACTTTTCAAAGTCTCAAATCCCGAATCTCATGTTCCGTTTTCTGCTCACAATTATCTGTTACAAAACGCGCCAAAGTCCATTTTTAACTCAAATCTTATCTAAAATGTGTCTCTTATGGCTTATAGATTAATATTAATTCTCGTTTTAATATTAATACATATTTTACTTAGACGTCGCAAGTTTCATTAGATTTTACATACACGAAATATCCAATTGATAATATATGAAACATTTAATATATTTATGGTGCAAAATAAAACGCACCCTTTTTTTCGGTGCTCAACCACAATCACCACCACAGGAAGAACCCGTATTTCGATGTCCCAATAACAACGCACATCATTTCGTTCCGTTGCAAACAAACACACCCCTTCGGGTGGCCTGTTTCCCCGCACCAAACCCGACACAACCACCTCCGGCTAGTCCCTGCATCCAAACTCGACACAACCCTATACCGTAGTCATTACAACCCAAACAACCGACAAACCCGTGGCTGTCTATTATACCAAACTACCCTTTGCTGGTGGTTTGACCCGAGATACACCCCCACGCCGACCTTGTTGGTCGTAGTTGGCTGCCCGAAACAAACACGACCCTTTAGTGATATTGATTCAACCCTATCAGACTTATAAAAACGCAGCAAACCAACTTAACACCACTGCGGGTTGGTTAACTCAACCCAGAAACAAAACACCCTGGTGGCTTGTCCAACTTAAACATACACCCTTTCTTGTTTTCTATACAAAAACCAACGCACCTCTAGGTGCATTCGCCAGAAACCACTGCCGCATCCTAATTGGGTGGCTGCCACCCAAACCCACCCTACGTGGTAGCTGACCCGAACCCAACGCACATTCGATAATATTACTCAGCCAAACGCCCCCAACCCAGCTATTTTACAGCCAAACAAGCACCCTTCCGTGGTGACTCGGTCAAAACCCAACCGCACCCTTCGCTGCCACTTTAAAACCAAACGCAGCTCTCGGGCTGAGACCAAACCCTACGCACCCTTATGGTGCCATTTTGCTAAGCCAACCCGCACCCTTGAGGTGTTTATACTCAAACCAAACCCACCCCTAGCTGCTGCCCACGAACCAAACGCACCCTTTTCTGTGCCAAACGCAACCCGAACGCACCCTTAGTGGATGTAAACCCAACACAAAACGCACCCTCGTCGGTGGTTTATAACAAACAAATGCAGCCTAGCTGCTGAACCCCACCCGAACGCACCCTCGTGGTGCAACATATAAACCAAACGCAGCCTTTTCGGTGGCTGAGGAACCAAACCGAACGCACCCTCGGTGCGGCTGCCGTCGGAGAAAGGAGGGGGAGGGGAAAAAAAGGGCGAGTGGCGACGAGTGAATACGATGAATGGATAGATCGGTTAATGAGGAACGATTTTAGGTTCGCCGGAAAAAAATTTCCGGCGGCGGCATGGTGGCGACGGTGGCTGGCAGGTGGCCGAAATTTATGGGAGGAGGAGTGAGAGGTTGATATAGCAAAATGATAGTAAATAGCCACGTCACGCAACCTGAGTAAATATGTTGAGTCTTAGGAAGATTGTACTCTAGAACTTTGGTTCAGAGAGTCTAATATTGTTATGAGTTTGATTGGAAAGTTTGGAATTATTGTATCACTGTTCGGGCCATCATAATTCAGAAGTCATTCAGTAAACGTTTGAGGAGTTAGGGCACTTTAAATCGTAAACCCAACAACTCAGTCAGAACGTAATACCAAGATGAAACCTCTTAATATGAAGCTCCCTAGTATTGTGATACGATATAATCGATTTTAAGCGTTTTGATCAATATCTGGAAATGTTAAGCACGAGAAGCGTTAATTAAAGTTATGTCTTGTAAGGTTTTAAACATGATTTTATACTTTTTTAAAATGTTACATTTTAGACCCTTGGAGTTTGCATTTTTACGGCTTTGGTCTTTCAACTTTGAAAGATATACCAAGTAAACCTTGCACTTTGAAAAGTGACATAATAGACCCCTATAGTTATAACTTTGATAAAATGACATATTCAGCCCTTCTAGTTATTAATTTCAGAAAGTTACGATATATACCCCTTGCATGGATTATAATTACAAAACATGTCCAAATTGCCATGCAAGCTTATTTTAACATTTCAATAGACATTTA
This sequence comes from Tanacetum coccineum, assembly GCA_026074375.1. Taxonomy (NCBI): domain Eukaryota; kingdom Viridiplantae; phylum Streptophyta; class Magnoliopsida; order Asterales; family Asteraceae; genus Tanacetum; species Tanacetum coccineum. Next base: position 8,043 of record BQNB010020918.1, on the reverse strand, counting down.
TAAGTTATAATAAACTAAAATATGAAGTTTTAACGTAACGCAAGTTTAAAATAACGATTCGTTAGGCTAGGAAGCAAAACGGGTCAAATTAGGGTTTTAAAACGTAAACGCGCAGGTTTTAAGTTCAAATTCCTTCATTAATCAATAAAGTGGTTATTTTAACATTAGTTAAGAATGCTAGGATAGATTATAACAATATTTAATCATTATAACATTTAGTTTTAAGAAAAACGCGAAATTAGGGTTTCGGGTGTACGGTTTTGGATCAAAATGGAAAATGAGCATGAATTGAGTTATGAAACTTTAACAAGAGTATATTTAGGATCATATGAACATTATAAGGGTGTAGTAGCAGAAGTAGAACATTCAAAACCTGGGTTTGAGCTTCAAGGAGCAAAAATGGTGGAAACGGGTCAGAATCGGGACTTTCGGCTTCGTACGGCTAGAGTAACGACTCCCGGGCTTCGTTTCTTGGTTTCTTTTGCTTCCTTTCTGTACTTGAGTTTGGTATGATTCTGATTTAAGCATGGTATGACGATGGAAGAGGGTTTCTTGCTGATTGGTTTTTAATTGGGATCTGCTATGATGTGTTTATATTTGTTTCCCATAATAACTTCTTGTCGTGATATCAATATTAGTGTTGCTCGCTAAGTGCTGCTTTGAAGAGTATTAATACTGCTTAGTGGGAATTACTACTGCCAGAGTTTAATGCAGTTGGTTACTACTGCTAGTTTAAAGCAGTTAGTTACTACTGCTGGGTTTAAAGCAGTTAATGCTGCTTAGTGTTGGTTTCTGCTGCTAGGGTAATAAAAGTTGTTAGTTACTACTGCCAAGGTAAAAGTAGTTACTACTACTCGGGGTAAATGAATTACTACTGCTAGCTTTGTCTGATATTGGATAACACACGGTTTGGATCTCGGTTGGATCAGAAGATCTCGGACAAAACAGAAAAGGCTATTTTTGGGATTAATTGCTTGAATTGATTACGGAGACAATTGTTTATCACTTATTTGAAGTTGAAGTGGAATTTCACGAGTGAGTGTTCTTATCATATCTTAAAGTCGAGTTAAAATCGATGTTGACGAAGACTTGTCAAATCTAGCAATGTGTGTTTTGCTATCACTTAAAGGAGTTACGTTGTAGTGCTTAGTGTCTCATTTAGATGAGGATTTTGTCAAGAGATTGAGGTCTACTTATACTTCAAGGAATTGCGTATGAGTTTGGAGTCACGTGGATAGTACAAGACATAAGACACAAGTTTGGGTTATTCTACTTCAGCATCAAGTTTGTAATATTGAGTTTTCTCCATCAGTAGTCATTACAAAGATCCAACAAAATAAGAGATTTAAGAGATGGTTAACATATTGGTTTTAAGGGAAGCATATGATAAAGTGTTTAACCATTTGGATATGTTACATGCACCACTTGAGAGAAAGGTTTTGATTCTTACTACTGCTAAGTCATTATTACTACTGCTAGTTTAAGTGTCTACTGCTTGAATTCATTTATCTTATTATGTGTTATGGAGGGTAATTTAAGACATTGGAAAGCTTGGATTAGAAGTGATGACGTATAGTCCAACCTCGGGTCATGAACCCGACCCACGAATAGTATTTATACCCAGGCCCATGATGAATGGGCCATAGCGACATCAATACGGGCTTCCAAGGCCCAAATGGTACTGCCTATGGGGAAGCCCATGACATATGGGCTATCACGACGAGGATTTAGGCCCATGAGGCCCAACTAGCACACACGTGCGCAGGTATCTAGAACACCCGTTACGAACGAGTCATAATCATGAGGTGGGCCCACTAGTTACTAAATAACGGCGGTTACTAAATAACGGTGAGGCCTCTCGGATACTAACCTAATTAATGGGACAAAGCCCATTAGGGTTTGGTGAGTATATAGAGAGCACCTCGGCTCTCATCTAAGGTACGCCCTCATAACCCTAACTTTCTACTAAAACCTAAACCGATTACTTACTCTCACGCCGGAGGATAATCGTGGGAGACAATCCCACGGTAAGCCTAACGGTGCTTTGTTTTCTTAGTGCGCAGGTCTCATACATCAAGACTTAATTGATACAGGAACCGGAGCCTAACAGATCCGTATTACACCTAATTCGGACCTAATCAAGGATCGTCCAACTTTTGTATCAACAGATTGGCGCCATCCGTGGGACCCAACACTAAGAACACTGCCAAAATCTAGAATGACAAAGCAAGGAAACTTTACCCAGCGGACTCCGCAGGCGAAGAAGCAGAGCGACCAAGCCTCTAGACAGATCTCTAAGCAGGCCTCTGGAAGCGCCAATGCGCCATATGATCTGGTCTTCACAGCGATGGGACCGCCCCTGGGGACAACCCAGACAACCGCCACAATCACAAGCTTACAGCGTACTGCTTTCACCACCCTCCTCAAACGGCGCTGGGACGAATTGCACGAGCCGCCACCCCCCAAAACCCATTCGAAACAAGGGTCCCGTGTTAGGGGCTGACAACCTCAAGTGGAAGGGGTCGCGACTGGAACTGGCGCCGAGGATTTCGTATCTCAGAAACTACGTGACTTGGTCGCCTCATGCAAGAGGAACAAAAGAGATCAAGCCAGAGCCTACAGGCCCGACTTAACTTTGGTCCGGAGGACGAAGTATCTCCACCGCGCCACCGAAAGGAAAGGCGCAGAGAGGATAACCGTCGACCTCCAGTATTTGGTAGAATCGGAAAGCAAGTTTCGGGCACTCAAACAGCTAACCTGCAGAACTTGGACACTCATGAAAACAATGACTGGCGCATCAGCGTCCATGATAGGCTGGGCAGTCGCGATGTCCACAGCAGGCTTGGACAAAGGCGCTCCTCGAGTGAAAGTCCTCCAAGTTCGGACTCCGAGGACAGTCGGCGCAAGCGCCGCAGAAGAGTAAGCTTGTCCTCAGAAGACACCTCGGACAACGAGGACGCAGAAACGGGACACTGGAAATCCAAGAACAGATATCGTGAAGACGAAGACATGTCTCTTCCATGGCGTCGCCAAAAGGTCGACGCCTTTACGCGGCGCATTAGCGATTTCTCGGAGGATAAGAGAAGGCGCATGCCCGCTAACGTGAAAACTTATGATGGGACAGGTGATCCTGATGACCATCTGTTAGGATATCATTTCATCACCAAAACACAAAAATAAGAAAAATAGATTTTAGAGAGAGAAAGTAAAAACAAAGAAAAATGGTTACTTGTACTAGCACATTGAAAGAAATGAGAAGCAACACCCTCTCCACACTTGGAGAGGGCTTTATATAGTTACAAGAGTGGACTATTCTTGTGGGCTTTGTGTTGGGACGGACTTAATACAAATGGGCTTGAGCCCGACAACTAGGCCCAACTAGCTTAAATAAAATTCCCGTAAACTGCGTTTTACTTATACAAGGCTCGAGAATATTTAATGACCATCACTTTAATAAATACATGGCTAACAATCTCCCCCTAAGGGGAGGTCATTCAATTGTTGATCCTTCTTGTGACGTCTTGAGTCTTGGAGCCTTGTATTTTTTGGAATTCCTTTTGAAGTTCCATTTGCATGCTTGTGATCTTGGATCTTGATTTTTAACTTGATATTCTTTGACAAAATACTGATATCATGGTCTTTGGCCTTGATTTGTCTTGACTACTGAGATCTCTAAATCTTTATCCTTGAATCTTTATGCCGCCTTGCGATCTTGTGTCTCCACCCTCATGCTCAAGATCTTGAAAGCTTGCTAACAATCTCCCTCAACATTTTCTTTTAACATGATTACTTGTACCACAAAATGTTCTTATGAGGAAGTGCTTGTTCATCAGAGATTGCGGAAGACTTTGATAGTTTGAGCTTTCATCATGTATTAATCTTTGTGGATTGAGCATGAGGTCTTGAATCTTGACTCGTCATGGACTAGAAGCTGCTACCGTCAGGAAAACCTGCAAGTATAGGTTAGAGATAAACATATATGGACGAAAGTGTCTTTGTCACTTCGTCGAATATGGTTGCAATAACCACGGTTCCCCGTTAATCAGTATAAATACTGCCTGTGATCAGGTAGAATTCAAAAGAATCTCCTTGACAGGGTTTCGCAGCTGCACTAGCCGTTCTCGTTACCGGAGCGTCTCAAAGCAGACAACACGGTAAGAGTGAATCAGATAGTTACTATCTTTCTGATTGAGTCGTCAATTCATATTACTGGAACAAGTTTGATTCATGTAGAATCGCACCATCGTTTCTTTCCAGTTGACACAAGTTTGATTCATATAGAATCTCGCAAGTCACCTACCAAGAGCTTGATAGATGTTGGCTCAAGAAGGATTTCCATCTTCACTGTGAATACTAAAGAGTATCACTCTGATGTTCTGGCAATTATCACAAGGATAATGCGTAGGACTTAATGATACCAAATGTTGTATAATGATGTACAACATTTTGTATATTGGAATTTGTGTCCTAGTGAGATTTTTGATGGATCTCGTTGGCTCTAGACTCTATAAGTGCACATTTGTTATTTGGTAATCGGAGGCTGGAGCGGACTGCCACCTTTTCAATATCAACGATCTCGGAATGAGAAAGCCGATAGAAATGTGTTGATCTCCGTGAGAAATGAAACAGAAATCTTTTGAGAGATTCTGAGTGGCTAAGGAGGGTTGTGCATTGCATCACTGGGTCCATGATGACTTGTCTTCAATATCAGAATCATCTTTGTGATTACCGATAGATTATGCATTGACCCGGTTTCTGCCTAAGGTTGTATGGAGGGCTTCTTTCTTTTCACCCTTTATCCTTACAATTCTTTTTCATTCTTCAACCCCTTCAGTGCTTACCGAGACTTCATGACTAGTACCTTGTTGGGTTTGTTCCAGCACTAGCTCCATCTCAGTCGGCACTATTCCCTTATTCTCACTTTACTCCTTTTTTCAATCATACCTAGGACTTCTACTCTATCTAATGGAGTGTTCCTGGGTAGATCCCTCCGGTTCTGGCTGGATCATGGAACGAATATACCTAACCTTAACCGCCTTATAACTCCCTGAGAAATAACAGTTGGTCGGTCTTTGAGATATTGCCATGAAGATCCATAAAACCATTTGATGAAAAATCAATCAACGTGTCTGAGAAATCATTTGAGACACATTGAGTGTTTCCAGAGTTACCAAAAAGCTCCCCCTACACATATGCACCATATTATGAAAGAGTTTTGCACATGCGAGGTTTAGGAACGCACTTATAGATTGAAGATCGTATCCCCGTTATTAATCGTACCCTCAAATATTTACATATGTGTTTACAATTTTTGACAATCAGTGAATCTAAAACAAGTTAATGTACGGAATTCTCATGGAGCTCTAACGAAAGTATGGGAGAGAAGGAGTGCATGCAGAATGAATCATATTATTATACTCCTAATTATAGAATAGAGTGAAAACTTAGAGTGGGAGTTTGTTGAGCACACAATTTTGAAAGAATTTGAAATTTTCTTTTTTGAGAATATCTTGAAAAATTGTGCTCAACATGAAAATGATGTGAGATATATCTTATTTACCATCATTTCCTTAGAACTTCTCTTGAGCATTTCAAAACTTTGAATGTTTATATGACTTTGCTCAAGACCGACGAAGATATGTGCTTCCGTTGTTTACTGGTTAAATGCACAGTAAAGATATGAACATTTTCCTTTCTTTAAAGACCGAGTCCTAAGCTGACATTTACTTAGAAGTCGTAGAGAAAAAGAGAAAGGACAATGTTTTGAAAGCATTTAAAACTCTCGCTCGAACTTCATTTATTCACCTGTGTTAATATTTATCAACATTTCTAGGTGCGCAAATTTTATCGATTGTCGAGAGACATGTCGGAGAAGATTATTTTTGAATTTTGAAAATTTTTTGTTTTTGTTATTTTGTTTTTATAGGTTTATATTTTTTATATTTTGTTTTCTTGGTTTTATATTTTGGTATTTTGTTTTTCTGACTAAAATTATTTACAATGAATACCGAGATTTTGCAAGACGTTCAAGATCTTTAGGAGATTAATGCGCATTCCCAGGCGACGAACCAAATAGTTGAATCGATCTACTGGAAGAGCTTTGGTGAAGAGGTCGGCAGTTTGGTAGCCGTCTGACCTAAATACAGTTTCATTTCGTACCAATTTCCACGTGTTCCTTTATGAATGGGTAGCGGACAGCAATGTGTTTTGTTATTGAGTGTTGGACCGGGTTGCAGGTTATGGCTATTTTTTTTTTTTTTTTTTTTTTTTATTTTTTTTTTTTTTTTTTTTTTTTTTTTTTTTTTTTGTTTTTGTTTTTTGGCTGATTCGAATCACAGTAGATTGGAATCTGTTGAAGATAGCCTAGTCCGTTAACTGTGTTCCGCATTCAAAGACTTGGGCAAAGCAATCGGATAGAGACTCATATTCCTGCTTCCGCGGTTGACTGCGCAGTACAAGGTCTTGTTTCTATGTGGACCAGTAACCACTTTTCGCTACACGGAAGTACTCTGAAGGTGTTTCATTACATCCCGCATAGTCAGATCTGAAAATCCGAGTGAGTTCAATACCAGTATCACTTCGTATACCAATGACCCATATTAACGGTTCCACGGAGATAGCGAAAGATCCTTTTACTACTGAGATGCTTTCGGTTGGCTTAGCTTGGGTACGAGCACTTAAACCAAGTAGCATGTACAATGTCGGGTCATACTAGACGTTAAGATACAATAGGGCACCAATCAGTACGATATTTTGTTGCATCGACTGGAACCCATTTTGATCAAGGCAGATTGTCTTTGATATCCATTGGAGTACACTGGAATCACAAGATTCCATTCCATATTTTTTATGGCTTCTGCTCGTAGTATGGACTGGTTTTTAAAGATGCCACGGGGGATTGGTTAACTTGTACCAAGGAAAAACGTCATTTCCCCCATCATCGACATTTCGAAGCGGCTTTTCATGAGGTCAGAAAATAGTTGGGTATACCTAGGGTGTGTAGAACCAAAGATAATATCATCAACGTAGACCTGTACCACTAAGATGTCGTCGTCGAAGCGTCTTATAAACACGTTGGTTTTTTTTTTTTTTTTTGATCTATGTAAACTCAGATTTACCATAATTACTTAGGTGTCTGACTGAGTCACTACTTGACGTGCATTGATCCATTATCAATTCCAGGCCATTAACTGACAAGGTGAGTCTTTGGTATGTGCTTAATTACACATACCTTGTTCCATTAAAAACGGACTTAAATAACTAAAAACGTACCAAAAATACATTGTATTTGTATGTTTTGCTTTTGTATTGTGCAGGATACGGATATTCAAGAAAAGGACGAAAAACAAAGCCAAAAAACAAACAAAACCGAGCACGGAATGGAAAAGACCAAGTCAAGTCAAAGTCTAAAGTCTCCCACATGAAGAAAATACAACTTAGGGGACTATAATTGCCAAACCCCAAGTTGTATTACAAGAATTAAAAAGACAAGGGTCAAAACTGCCAACCGGGCAGAGATTACATTCAAGTTATATAACTTGAGGGGACAAAACTGCTACTTCCCCAAAAAGTCTTCTTTCCCGCCCCAAAACCCAGTTACAACTTGGATGTCGTCCCATACCTTCTCCCCTGCAAAACCACTTCTCTCCCTAGCCAAAATCATTTCACCCACCCTACCACTTTCCCCCCAGCTGTATAAAAGCCATGTTGGCAATCCCTCACCTTTCCCAAGTATCTTCAATGGCTGAGATTGACTCCAAAGAAGCACAAATGAAATTGAAGGCTGGGATTTGCTTTAGGACTTACCTCACACAACAAGCACACTTGGCTTTTGTCTCTACAAAGAAACACAGAAGAGAGAGGTCGAAGGAATGAAAACTTCGGCTATAAATAGAACTTTTGTAAGCCTTTGAGGCATCTTAGTAACTAGTTAGTTTTTAAATTAATTTCAGTTTTTAATCTTAGCTTAATTTTTAAGTCATTTACAGCTTTTACTTTCAGCTTTGTAACACTTGCAAGTTCTAAATACAACTTTGAGGTTTT
>BQNB010020917.1:49703-64893 GCA_026074375.1 Tanacetum coccineum | reverse complement strand
AGGGTATTTTTGTCCCAAAACCGCTCTTCGTAGCAACCATCGATTCCCCGAGTCAGTAGCTGAGAATAGACATCGACCCCCACCCATCGTGACGTCCCCCTTCCTAGCAAAAGGTTGTATGTCGTTCTCCCTCTTATGTAACGACCCCCTTCTACTACGATGTTATTGCCCCTTTCCTAGCAAAAGGTTCATTTCGTAAAAATCATGATTTTAAACTACGTTACAAACATCCGTCGGGTTTCCATAAACCCCCGGAACCCCTAGGTCCCTCGTTGCAATATTTAATTAATAAATTTTGGTCCCAACTGATACAAACTAGTATTAAAAGTTTAAAATGGTCTTGATCCATAATCATCGCTTATAAGTATCCTTTTTTATAGTATGTTTTCTTTTTTGCACATCCTAACAAAAAAAATTGCATTATTAAACTACCCCATACATATCACATGGCATGTTTTGAAAATTAGACTCTCATTATAATTATAAATATAAACATTTGGTGACTAATACACTGTCGTTTTGACAGTGGGCCAGATTCTACAGTATCGGGCTCCTATTTTGGGCCAGCCCGATTTTAGTTTTTTTATTTTTTTATTTTTTTTACACAAAGTAGGAGGGAAAAAAAAATATTACAAAAGTTTCGATTTATTCAGATAAAAAAATACCCGCGGAAACATCTTCGATACCTAATAACTTTAAAATAATCGATATGGTCACAAACGTACAACCCATTATATTAAAAAAAAACCCATATAGCAAAAAAAAAAAAACAACACTTTAAACATGAGGCCCAACACATAAGCCATATAAAAAAAAATTATTACTAATATACACATTTGTCGACAAACTAGCCTAAAATTCGCATAAAATGTGGCCCAAAATCTGGCCCAAAGTAAAAAAAAAACAACACTTTAAACATGAGGCCCAACACATAAGCCATATAAAAAAAATTATTACTAATATACACATTTGTCGACAAACTAGCCTAAAATTCGCATAAAATGTGGCCCAAAGTAAAAAAAAAAAAAAAACTAGCCCAAAATTAGCCTGAAATCTGGCCCAAAGTAAAAAAAAATACAAAACGGTCCCTCAACTTTTAACTATTTACGATTTTCTTACACAAAAAATCCCGTAAAAAAATTTACAAAACCGTCCCAAAAAAAGAAAATATTCGGGAAAAAATTAGCCCGTCCCAACGCAAATTTTTTTCCCCGAATCATACAAAAAAAGAAAATATTAAAAAAAAAATTAGCAAAAAAAAAAACCAAAAAATAGCCTAAAATCTGGCCCAAAGTAAAAAAAAATACAAAACGGACCCTCACCTTTTAACTATTTACGATTTTCTTACACAAAAATTCCCGTAAAAAAATTTACAAAACCGTCCCAAAAAAGAAAATATTGGGAAAAAATTAGCCCGACCCAACGCAAGTTTATTTCCCCGAATCATACCAAACAAACATATAAAAATTGTAGCCCCGTCAATAAGCATCGTCCAAAAAAAACCCGAAAAGTAAAAAAATTAATCGAAAAAAATTAGCCCCTACGCCAACGCGCGGTTCTTTTGCTTGTTTATATATCATAAATTAATTTTATCAAATTGCAATTTATAAGTAGCAATTTAAAATAAATGACGATATCTACAAAGAGTAATTAGTACACAAATTTAGAAAATTCAACGAGAAATTAACCTAACAGATTTTCATGTAGACTTTAAGTTTTATATATTCTTGATTTAAGGAACAAGAAAATCGTACTTTAATAAAAATTCATGTCGCAATAAAATAGTTGCTCCGCCGCCACGCGCAAGTTGATTCAACCTCCTTTATACTATAAAAGAATTTTTAGCAAACATTTAGGAAGTCTGGCCCGAATAATAATATGGCATCAATGCTGGTTGATTCGGCTCGTTTGAATGGGCCAAAATGATGTTTGAATTTCATTATAATATAATGAAAATCAGTTTTATTTTCTAAAGAATTGTGTACTTTTTTTAACCAACTTGAGAAATTTGTTAACGGTAATCAAAAGGGTAAATGTCGTAGAATACCAACGTACTTTCTGAAATTTACCACAATGAACCATTTACTTTTTTATTACTGATATCACCAATGTACTTTCAATTTTTTTTCAACATGAACCAAACGTTTGTACCGTTAGTTATTATGTGGCAACGTTAGTCCATTTAGCCAACGATCGTTTGCATCGTTAGTCTTTTATACTAACGACCGTTTTCTCTTTATTTTTTAATTTTTTTATAAAAAATTGTTTTTTACGTTATTTTTCGTAAAATTTTTTTAATTTTTTTAGAAAATTTTTATAATTTTTTTCGTACGTTTTAAAATCTTAATTTTTTTAAAACAATTTTAAATTTTTTTCGTACTTTTTAACTTTTTTTTAAAAAAAAATTACGTTATTATTCGTAAAAAAATTTTAAAAAAATTCGTACTTTTTAAAATCTTAATTTTTTTTAAAAATTTCAAAAAAAATTTCATACTTAAATTTTTTTTAATTTACAAAGTACGAAAAAAATTTGAACTTTGTAAATTAAAAAAAAAAATTTATTTAAAAAAAAAATTGTTTTTATAAAAAAAATTTTAAAACAATTTTATAAAAACAATTAATTGTTTTTTTTAAATTGTTTTTTAAAATTGTTTTTATAAAAATAATTTTTTTAAATTGTTTTATAAATTTTTTTTAAAAACAATTTAAAAAAAAATAATTTTAAAAAAAATAATTGTTTTTATAAAAATTGTTTTAAAAATAAAAAAAAATTATTTTTTTAAAAAAAATTGTTTTTATAAAACAATTTGTAAATTTTTTATACCACAACGTAATGTTTTAAAAAAAGTTCAATTTTTTTTTCGTACTCTGTAAATTAAAAAAAAATTAAGTATGAAATTTTTTTTGAAATTTTTAAAAAAAATTAAGATTTTAAAAAGTACGAATTTTTTTTAAATTTTTTTACGAATAATAAGGTAAATTTTTTTTTAAAAAAAAGTTAAAAAGTACGAAAAAAATTTAAAATTGTTTTAAAAAAAATTAAGATTTTAAAACGTACGAAAAAAATTATAAAAATTTTCTAAAAAAATTAATTTTTTTTTACGAAAAATAACGTAAAAAACAATTTTTTATAAAAAAATTAAAAAATAAAGAGAAAACGGTCGTTAGTATAAAAGACTAACGATGCAAACGATCATTGGCTAAATGGACTAACGTTGCCACATAATAACTAACGGTACAAACGTTTGGTTTCATGTTGAAAAAAAAATGAAAGTACGTTGGTGATATCGTAAGAAAAAAAGTTAAAAAATGGTTCATTGTGGTAAATTTCAGAAAGTACGTTCGTATTCTACGACATTTACCCTAATCAAAATCCAGAAAAGTTTTAAAGTTGAAATCTTTCTGAAATCGCATTGTAAAAACAATTCTGATACTCACAGTAATACGGTATCATGTTGATGTTCTACTCGATCTTCTTTCGAATAATAAGACTAGAGTACGCAATGAAATGCAAAATAATTAGATAACAAATACTTAGATTTCATCAATTATGATTGTGACATTTTCACAATGTTAATTTGTGCCGAGTTAAGAGTATAATCAAATTTGAGATTGCCCAGATTTTCAATTCACGATGGGAAACCCTTTACCCCAAAAAAAAGACATTGTCAAGCCACATTATAACACTTTGGTACTAATTTTGGCCGAAATATTAGAGTTAATTTCATAATTCGTACCTAATGTTTATCGGGTATAACGGATTTAGTCCCTCCGAAACTTTTTTAACGGATCCTCTCCCTATGATTTTGACCCGTATCGAGTTTGGTCCCTTAACTAATTTTTCTGTCAGTTTGACCGTTAAGTTAGTCATGTGGCATGCACATGCGAGGGTAATCATGTCTTTTCTTCATATCCCACTATCACACACCTACTTCTTTATAAAAAAAAAACTTAATATTTTTTATTACTCTTCTTCATTTCCACAGATTTGCCACACGCACAAACACTCCCAGGCATCAATACCACAGATCTGCCAAAAAAAACCTTCACCCCTCTCAAAAATTCTGCCGCCCCTCCCTGGAAAAAACCAGTGTTTTTTGGCTTTGAGTATGAGAACGAAATAAATGGTTTCGATCTACAAAATAATTAGATCTGAAAAACTAAATCCATTTTCGATCTGTAATCAAGTTGGTTGATTCGTGTGGGGGCTTTACGGCGGTTGATGATAGTGGGACGATTGTTGTGGCGGCTGGTGAGTCGAGACACCAATACCTTAAATCTTTTAAATAGACACACTAAACATTCAACTTATGTTTTGTCAAGTAGTGATGTGTTCTTGGATCTGAATTGGGAAAGCGGCGGTTTTTGGGTTGTATTTTTGGTTGTAAAAAACTGGAAGAACTAAAGTTATATTTTTTTTAATGAAATGATAGATGGCGTGTTTAAGGTGTTTCGATGTGGTTTAAATAACGAAAATGAGACGATGTGATTTGGGTTTGATTATGTAGAGATTTTTTATGTGTTTTGATTGTGTTATAGAAAATATGTTTGAGGTGGCTGGATTTAATGGTAGGTGGTGGTTGTTGCGGGTTAAGAAGATGGCTATGTCAAGAAGATGGCTATGTGTTATAAATTGATCTTTGTTATTTTAAGACATACTTGTTCTTTTCAAAATTTCAGGAATATTTGTTTTATGTTTGTAAAGGTTGGCAAAATATATATATATATATATATATATTTTTTGAACTAGGTTGGCAAAATATTGGCTGATCGGAAAAAAAACGATGGTGAACGGATTTCTGGTACTAACCGGAAATGGTGGTGGGTAGATATAATGTTTCCTAAATTGATAATAATAATAATAATAATAATAATAATAATAATAAAATTGTTACAATAATAAAATAGTATTATTGATAAAGAAAAAGAATAATAATAATAATAGAAGGGTAGTTTGGTCATTTCATCTCTTTTAACAGTCAAACTGACAGAAAAATTGGTCAAGGGACCAAACCCGATACGGGTCAAAACCACAAGGAGATGATCCGTTAAAATAGTTTCGGAGGGACGATTTTCGTTAAACCCGACAAACCACAGGGACGATTTATGCAATTAACTCTTATATGAATTTAGGTAAAGTTATCACTTTTCATGTATTTAATAACTTTATAAATTACACTATATAACATTTGTCTAAGTTGAAGTTTGGAGCCAACACTCTTGCCAAGCAGTCGGGTTAGAAGATCGGCTTGAGAGATAAAGTGAGACGGCTTGGGTGCATTGAGGAGCCGCGGCTTAAGTCGAAAATGTTTAGATGTCGAGCCGAGTCGTCGACTTGGACGATTATGAAAACCGAATTTTTTCTCAAAAGGGAAGCGGCCGAATCGGCGTACGACGTGGCTAAAGAGAAAGACCGTACTTTTCAGCTTTTGGAAGAGATGGAATTTCTCGCTATTAATATGAAGGATTTGTTGAAGGACGGTGCGTATTGGATCAACGTGCAAAAACAACAAATCAAAGACAAATATAATTTTCACCGTGAATAGTCGTTGGGGCGTATGTTTTTTTTTCGTATGCTTCTTTTAGTAATGTAATTTTATTTTTATTAAATGAATGAAATATTTAGTTTGTTTAAATAAATGAAAAAGAAAAACAATGTGGGTCCTAAAAGAGTGGTGTTATGGGGTGTTAATAGTGGAGTGATATTTTGGTCTGTTGGTGTTAAAATGTTAAAGATGATGTGACGCTGAGATGGCTGCACTTTTTAGTGTTATGATAGTTATGACACCTTGTGCTCTATGTTATCGAGCTTTACAACATTTGTGTTTTAAGTTCTTGTGACATTTACTTTGGACGTTTTATTGAATTCAAAATTGTTTTCCTTTCAGGTTTGAGATGGCAAGTGACCAAAGAAGCTTAAGTTTGATGCAAAATTTAAGATTTTTAGTTTTGAGAGTTGTAACATGACCCTCTCAAGTACAGATTTTTAAGTTCATGACATTTTACTATTAGTGGGAGGTTTTTTTAATACCACATAAGATTTTTCTCTTATTGGCGTTTTTAATATTTATAAAAGATTCTCTTGGTATAGTATATCATTGCGCATTTATAATCGGTATCCTTTTGGCAATGCTTAAAGGGAGATAAAGTGTAGTCTTTGAAGGAAATGTCCTCACGTAACCTCATGTTCCTCCTGTTGGGAAATTGATTTTCACAAAGAGTAAACTGCAAAATACATCCTTGTGGTTTCATGTTTCTCACGAAATACATCCCTGATCGAAACTATTAGCAGTTTACACCACTCGTTAGGCAAACGTTTGCCGAAATACATCCCTCGTCACTAACTTCGTTAAATATCCAGTTTTTTGGGCCCCACTTCAAGGGTATTTTCGTCCTTTTCATGTTTCCCAAAATCATATAATCTCGAGTAAACTGCAAAATACATCCTTGTGGTTTCATGTTTCCCACGAAATACATCCTTGTGGAAAGAAAAGGACGAAAATACCCCTGAAGTGGGGCCCAAAAAACTGGATATTTAACGAAGTTAGTGACGAGGGATGTATTTCGGAAAACGTTTGCCTAACGAGTGGTGTAAACTGCTAATAGTTTCGATCAGGGGATGTATTTCGTGAGAAACATAAAACCACAAAGATGTATTTTGCAGTTAACTCTTTCACAAAATACCTTCTCGTCAAAAATCAAATGTTATTTCATCTGGGATGGTGAGTCGCTTGTTATAATGAACATATAAATGTAAAATTGGGCAAAGTTGTTTGCAGCATCTTGGGAGATCCAGATTATAAACAAGGTTGTATGATGTTGAGTGTCCAAATTAATAAGGTTTTAGATTTACAGTCTTGTATTTAGTTGATAACCAAGCCGAAATATCCATATCATGACACATTTTTCAAAATTAGTATAATTCCCACACAATTCCTCTTATTCCATGTGCGAGTAATGGTTTCACAACTAAAGTGGCAACCCTTTTTTTGTTTGGTGGGAGGGGAGTGGACTAAGTATTTAGAGGTTGCATTTCCTTACATGGTTTGAAACTGGTACCTAATTTATCATCATCCATATGCGTATCCATTCACGTGGTTCATCCATCCATATCCAATGGATGAAGCGGGTAATGGATATTAGTTGGATATATGAAAAACAACACTCCAAAGGGACAACTACATCAGTCACGTTTCCCGCCGGTGAACTAAAATGCGGATATAATGGAGGGAAATAAAACGGGATGATGACTACGACCACGATTTGTATGAAAGCCATCATATGTCTAAAGACCTTCAAGCTATTTGTGATGATTTTGATATCACGGTCCGTGGTCGGAAGAAAAAATAAATTATTTTGATTTGTTGAGTCAATTGTAATCTAGCTATAGTAGTATCCTCCTTTGGAGTAGTTGTGTTTGTTATGTTTGTATTGTGCCTATGTAACGGAATGAGGTGTGAGATTCACCCACATCCTTTGTACTCAATCATTTTTTTGAGTAATGCATTTGTTGAAGCAAATTTACACGGGCCGCTTGGGCTTAGCAAATGGGCTTCTAAATTCAAGGTTGTCTGGTTCGGCTTGGCTCCTCCGGAGTTAGCTCCTTCGTATCTTATCTGAAATTAAGAAAGAACATCGTTAGCTCGCCTCGGGTGTTTAGTCCGAGACCAACTCCAGCGTGAGGATGAGTATAGATCGTATGAGATATTTGCGGAGAGAAATAGAGATCGGAAGTGTGGTTCGAAGTAGGTGTGTTAAGCCTTTCTAAAGGAACGGGCTTCCCTCTTTATACTACTCGAACCTTACCTGACGACATGAGAATGGTGGTTGTCGCTTATGGTCAGCAAGGAAGTCATCGAGACAGTGTTTCTCGTTGACCCAATTGTCATTTATATGTCAGCCTAAGGACGATGGTCTCGACTAGTACTTCACTGTCTCCTTAGGTTTTGCCCTACTAGCACCGGTACTGACGACTCCGAACCTGGTATATTCTTTGACATACTAGCTTCTGCGGAGTACGTGTCTGGCTTAGATCGCGCTATTTAGGCAAAGATAGTTAGCTGTGTTGTTTCCTTGGGAGATACCGGATGAGACTACCTCATCAACATTTACCGGAGAAACCCTTTACCCAAAACAAACTTTTGACTAAAAAAGTAAAAAATTGATTTCCGATCCAAGTTGAAACATAGATTGTTAAATAAACTTATCCGTTTGATAATAAATTATATTCTTGTCTCATAGTTACATTTACATGTTTATCACGAGTAATATATCTTGTAATTTGTGTAATTAGATTTGATACAGGGATTACATATAAAAACTTAGAAATTTATAGGGGAAAGTATCGGCCGATCAATCAATCTTGCCCAACCCCTACTCGAAGTACTATTGTTTATCCAAACCCATTATGTCCCATTGCTCATAAAAGAACCATTGTTTATTCAAATCGATTTGACCCGTTACCCAACCTACCTATTTTTCCTTCTCTAGATTTAAACTTGTCACTTGAAAAACATGTCCTATTCAAGGAAAAGTAGAGCAGACCTTTGTACCAAGCCGCTTATTCAAGGCTTCATTCCACATGTTAGCAGCATATGCAGGCTGCATTTGATTCCACACGGTCATAACAGAAGCAACCTGTATCATGATCAAGAACTATTAGAAAACTTAAAACCAAAATGGGATAAAAAACTAAGTTATGAGTTAAAATTAAAACCAAGTGAAGCAGCACCAGGTTAGCATTCAAAAGGGGAGGGTAATTATCACTGATAGTGTCTATCCAGCTAAATATCAAATTATGATAACCATATGGTAGGCCAATCATGCTTTGGGCATACTCCCATGCAGCAGTCTCGTTGGATTTAGCTCAAAGGTCATGATGCAAAGGAAGTAAAGCGATATGAGGATTAGCATCATCTTCTGTTAACTCAAAGTTCCACCACTCATCCCATGGCAACGAAGCGATAACATCTTGACCCTACAATCATAATGAAATTAACTAGTAGTCAAAATCAGAAGCTTACATCAATACATATATAGAATGACTAATGTATTAATATTATTAACTAGGGTCCTTTACATAAAATACAAACATACTTCTTCATTTCTCTCATTTACATCAATGGACTTTCTTTAAGTACATCTGAGTCATTAAAAGTTGCTTATGTTGGGTCATTTTGTAGTAAGGATTAAGAGAACCCTTAAAAACCGACTTAACTGATCATTTGTATATTAATAAGTTAAATTCATATATTAAATATTAGATTTAAAGATGATTGTTAAGTTTACGGACAGAACAAACACAAGAGCAAGGCAGCAATTTTAAACCGGTAGCATAAAGTAGAAGCAACCATGACATAAAGTGCTGCAATCCTACCCATTGGTGCACCAACCAAACCGGGGTATCTCGATGACGGTTTCCGACACTTTCTCTGGTCAACAACAAATGTGTACGTATTAAGGTTCAACTAAATTACCACTCCTTTCGTGCTATAACAAAAAAGGTTCAGCTTACCATTCTAGTTGGTTTAATCTCAAAACAAGGTCCACCCCTGAATTTTAACTAACGGTGTTGTTATTGGCAATGTTTTAAAAACCGGACTGGAGATCAAATAAGCTTGAATATAAGGTTTTGGCCAAACCATTTCTACTAACAATTGCACCCTCACGATCACGTGTTCTACACATACATCCACGATATTTTTAACAAAAGATACACACAACTAAGTCAGGCATATCGTCGAACACATGCAATCCACAACATTTTTAACAAAAGATACACACAACTAAGTCAGGCATTTCGTCAAACAGTTAGTCTATAAATACAATCCGCAACCATTTAAGCACAGTCATACACCATATCCCAGTTAAAATGCACACAAAAGAGACTTAAAATAACCAAAACTAACACACATACATATACATAATTATATAATAAACGAAATAAACCCGAAAATACCCAACTCGATTACTGTTACATGATAAATTTGACGACAGCGGTGGTAAGAGACGACGACGGTGACGCGATAGTGGTGGTGAGCGACGGAGGGCCGCGATTGTTGTGGCGAAAGACGGCGGTACGATTGTGGCGGGGATAGATTGTTTGTTTAAACGAATGATGGTTCAAGGTTTAATTAGTGTGTGTTTGAGTGCGTGTTTTTTTCTTGTTAATTATGTTTTCTTTAATGTTATTTTAATAAAAATATTCAAAATACAATTCGCATAAAAAACTAAGTAAAAAAGAAAAGTCAAATAAGTTTAAAGTCTTATTTAAAAATATAAAAACACTATTAGAATTATCAAGTTGCATAAAATATTAGTTAGTGAAGTACAAGTTGTATAAGTTTAAAACAAGAATATTTTTTATTTTTTTAGACTTTTTAATAAAAATAATAAAAACTATAAATCGCATAAAAGGTACTATGTATGTCGCATAAGAAAGTACCTTATACATTTGTACTTGACTCTTACACATGTGTCTTTCTAATGATTAGTTGGGCGAGGGACACATGTCACAATATATGAGTGAAGTTGCATAGTCGCATAAGGCAATTGGCCAAATTATATAATTTTGAGGCATTTCTTAGAGCAAGCTTGCTTAATTGGGGCAGAAATATTATTAACCCTTATAAATAAGCCTGTTTTATAAGAGACGGCAATTGTTGGAATTTGATAATCAGTTAACCATTAACCGTACGAGTACGCAGCGGATATGGATCTCGTTTGGTTCATATAATTAACACACAATAAATAAACAAAATAAGGAACATGAAAAGTAAATAGAGACATATCCTTTAAGTCAACAGCAAATGGTTATGAAACAAGTGACTAAGTTGTCACCTCTACGAGTGCTCACACAAACAAGTACGCCCGGATGCTAGTCCTACTTCACGTATAACCCAAACAACACTTGTAATATAATCACCCCTGAATAAAGCCTCAAAACCTCTTGTACTTGAGAACTTGGCCAAATGATATAATTTTGAGGCATTTCTTGGAGCAAGCTTGCCTAATTGGGGCAGAAATATTATTAACCCTTATAAATAAGCCTATTTTATAGGAGACGGCAATATGACTGTGAAAGTTAAAATTAATCTATATTCACAAAAGGCGTAATATCGCCTCATCTAGCACGTGCCAAGGAGTAATAGTACATTTAGTTTTGAGCTTATGATTAACAGTTACAAACTAACTAAAACAACAATGGTATCTTGATGACTTTGTGTGTCTATCATATTTTAAATACGAGTATATGACATGTAACCTAATACAATGGCCGGAAGTCCTGTGAAAGCAATCTCTCTACTGTCGGGTTTATCCCGATGGTAAATGTATGATCTATCTACATTTCATCGCCTCTTACCCCGCTTTAGTAGGATTAGGATTGTTGTGGTGGTTGTTGTATTACTATTGTTTCATTAATCAAGGAATCCACTTTACGCTCCAACATTTATGTGCATATCTTTAGGCTTATCCATCCAACACAATAAAATTGTACTACGCTACACACATTGAACCATTTAGTGATCATTGAAGTTTGTCAAGTGAATCGAAGTTTCATTCACTTTACCGGGTAACCTCCATTTAATATACGAGTAAAATAATTAGTTTGTGTTAGAATTGTCAATGTAATTAGAAGGAAGTTTCAAAGTACAAATATAGCTCTATACAAAGTCATCAAGCGGCGGGTCCTATGTTAATCAATTTAAATGTAGTCTACTTCCTGCATTTGGATATTGCATTTTTCTTAATTTATAAACATAGATATATATTTTTCATACCTTTCATATTATCTAAAACCAAGGGACCAGAAATGTAAATAATTTGACTTAATTGAGGTCAACCATGTACTTGCCTTTACTCTTTGTAACTACTACATTCCATCTTCCATTCATTCACCTAACTAAACTTCACTCTCAAAGACTTGCATCTCCAATTGGTAAACTGTAAGTCTTCTCCTTATACTTTAATTACTTTTGATATTTGTCTAATTTTATAACATTACAGTATAATTATTGATCCAGTGGGCTAGATTACTTGACTCAAAACTTATTAGGTCTAATTTGATAACTTAACCCATAACTTTATGACTTGTTTGTTCTATGTTTTTAAAATCTTGTGTGGCGATTATTCTGAAGCATTAGAAATGATTATTAACCCAACAACTTATAATTTTGCCTAAGGAAAGTATGCATTAGTGTTTAATTTTGTCCATTTTTTACATAATATTGTAATAGTATAAATCTGATTAAAATTAGAAACGTTAGGTGGCAAATGGCTCGGGTTGAGGGTTATGGGTCGAATGAGTCATGGGTCAAGCACGTCAGATTTTAAATTCGGGTCGAACAGATCACGGGTCAAACGGTTCGGGTCGGCCCAACGGGTCTATACGGGTCTAGCGAGTGAAGAAATGTATTGGTTTATACTTTATACGTTTTTGTTTGAATGGGTTGGAATTACTGTCTATCTCGCCCTTAGATGTTATTGTAGTCCAATAACTAAATTGCAAAATCACATTTTTAGTGAAACCAATTGCTAATCATAATGCCTACTCTTTCTGATGATCAATTCTTTACTTGTGAGCGCAGTGTGATCTCATTATTGAAAATGGCTACTACATCCATTCCTCATCGCTGGAAATATGATGTCTTTGTAAGTTTTAGAGGTGGAGACATACGCAAAAACTTCATGGATCATATCTTCAACGATTTCAAGCAAAAAGGGATTCATGCTTTTATAGATGATAGAGAATTGCCTAAAGGAGAAGAGATATCTCCTCATCTCTACAAAGCCATTGAAGAATCGAGGTTTTTAATAGTTGTATTCTCGAGAAATTACGCTTCTTCAACATGGTGTCTACAGGAACTCTGGTCAAAATACTTGAGTGCAAGCAGATTGAATGTCCCAGATATGAGGTTCAGACTGTCTTTTATGATGTTAAACCTAGCGTGGTGAGGAAACAAACTGATAGCTATGCTGAAGCTTTTGTCAAACATCAACGTTCAAATAGACCTGAAGTCGACAACCGGAAGGAAGCTTTATCCACTGCGGCTAACTTATCTGGATGTGATCTCCAGGACATGACAAGTAGGTAAATTTCTTTTTTTTGTGTAATTATCTTGTAGTTGTACTAAAGCATAACACTATGTAGTTTCTCTTATTGCATCTTTAGTTTGTGGTTAATAGGTATGAGTACAAGTTCATCGATTGCATCTCCAAAGACATACTCAAAAAATTATGTGATGGACCCTTGCATGTTGGCGAGAACCTTGTTGGCATAGATTTCCATTTCAACAGATTAGACTTGTCATGCTTTGTTGGGTCAAATAAGGTTAACATGATTGGAATATGTGGTATAAGTGGAATAGGAAAGACGACCATTGCCAAAGCTATATACAACTTAATGTATATCCACTTTGAGGGAGGTTACTTTTGTGAAGATGTCAGAAAACAGCAAGACCTAACTCAAGTCCAAATGCAAATGATTGAAAAGATTATTAAAACAGATCTGAAGATATCAAGTGTTGGTGAAGGAATTATGGTGATAAAGAAAATGATGTCATCGAAGCCGATCCTGCTTGTTTTGGATGATGTGGATGATCATGACCAGTTAGAAGCACTAGCGGGTTCAAATAGTTGATTTTGCCCAGGAAGTTTGATTATTTTCACATGTAAAGATAAACAGTTGCTAAGATCACATAGAGTGGATGAAATCCATGACATGTACTTTCTGAATGAGGATCAATCTCTTGAGCTCTTACATTCCTATGCATTCAAGGAAAAAGAATCATTCAGAGGCTTCGAAGAAGCTGCTGAGAAAGTTGTGAAATATGTGCAAGGTCACCCTTTGGCCCTTAAAGTTTTGGGTCGTTTTTTATATGGAAAAACTGTGGGTCAGTGGGTTAGTGAGTTGAATCAGCTCAAAGTACATCCTAATGAAAAGATACAACAAGTGCTTCGTTTAAGTTACGATGGGCTAAACCTCCATCAGCAGAATATCTTACTTGATATTGCATGTTCATTCATTGGCGAAAATCATGATTTTGCAGCAAGCGTACTAGATGGTTGTAACTTTTTTGCAGAAACAAATTTACAAGTTCTTGTTGATAAGTCATTAATCACGATCTCAAGCTATAATTCACTTCAAATGCATGACTTGATACAAGCAATGGCAAGGGAAATTGTACGTGAAGAATCTAACACGCCTGGGAACCAAAGCAGATTGTGGGTTAATCCATCAGAGATCTATAATATCTTGAGTGAAAAGAAAGTAAGTAATGTTTTTTACTGCCTATGCAGCTCATTTCCATATGCTTCATAGTACAATCTAGTAATGCTATTTCTTGTATGTAGGCAACACAAGCAGTTGAAATTATTGATCTTCTGCAAATGAAATCTAGTCAAAACTTTGATATAGACGGTAAAGCATTTGCGCAATTGAAAAACTTACGTATTCTAAAACTATCAAAGAACGATGCTGTGAACTTTTCTGGAAGGTTGGAGTTTTTATCCAATAAGCTAAGATTGCTCTATTGGTATGGATGTCCCTTCAAGCTCTTACCTTCAGATTTTTATCCAGAAAACATTGTTGTCATCGACCTGTCTTACAGCAACATAAAACATATTTGGACCACACCTAAGGTATTTCCTTGTTCATACATGTGTTCGTGTTTCACACCTAGAGATATAAGAACTAATCTTTTTTCTATTGATATCAGTGTTTAAGAAGGTTGAAAGTAGTGAAACTAAGGTACTGTTGTAACCTAACGACCACCCCTGACTTCTCAGAGATTACAAATCTGGAAGAGCTAAGTCTTGAAGGTTGTGTGAATTTGGTTAGCATTCATCCCTCAATTGGAATGCTCAAGAGGCTTGTTGTGTTAATACTAACGGGGTGCCTAAAAGTCGATCAACTCCCTGAAGCATTGGGTCGGATCAAAAGCTTAACGGAGCTTCATGTTGACAGAACGGCCATCACAGAAGTTCCTTCTTTTGTATCCTCTCTAATAAACCTTGAATCATTGTCATTCGGTGGCCAAGGGAGAATTCAACCTAGATGGTGGACTTCAATCACTGTTCCTTTTGGTTTATTAAGTAAACAACATCATCCCCCAAGATCACTTTCATTGGCAGGTTTACATATGTTAAAGTTTCTGAATTTAAGTTACTGCAATTTAGAACAAGTGCCTGA
>BQNB010020917.1:16694-40507 GCA_026074375.1 Tanacetum coccineum | reverse complement strand
GATGACAGATGATACCTAACAGGAGAACACAAAATATACGAACACTCTTGAGTTTAAATTTGAGATGGACTTGAAAATCAAAGTAAATAATAATTGATAAAATAAGTTTGGCAGTTAGCTATATATTAGGAAACAATACCACCATTTAATTAAAATAATACTTAAAAGAAAGTGAATAAATGATGTCATCAAGTGGGCTAAACTAATGACAAGTGTTAATATGATGTCATAAAAGATGAAGGGTGACATTCAAAAATATTTTTGTAGCCATTGTTATGCGTAAGGTTTGACGTGACCTTTGAAATTTGCTAAAACATGACCTTTGAAGCTTGTGACACGTTGAATCTTACCCGTAATAATGTTTACGTTGAACCTTACCCGTAATAATGTCTATGATAGAAAATATTAGCAAGTTTGATGATAAAATAGGAAAATTAATACGTAGTTCAATGTATACTAAAGGAAAAAAGATGTAAAGTTGGACGCATATTTAAAGGGAGTTGATTGACACACTTTTATTTTTGATCCATACACTCAAATGTACAAACTGACAAAACATTATTCAATAAGTGTACAACTGGTTAAAGCACATAATAGAGTGTATGGATCAAAAATAAGAGTGTGCAAATCATTAGCCATATTTAAAAGATGTAAAGTTAGACGCATATTTAAAAAGGGCTTGTGTGGCTTAAAACAAACCACCAATAGCTTGCAATGCGTTTACTTTGGGGTCAAGTCAAATGTGTTTACTATACATTCAATTGTACAACTAGCAGCACGGGCCATTGAAAGAAACCATACATTTAATTGTACAACTAGCAGCACTGGCCCATGAAATCGAAATGTGAAGCCTAGAAGAAACTGATCGAACATAGTAACTTAATCGCTCTTTCGTTCAAATGTTCAAAACTTCAACCAAATTATATACATTGGCCCTTGAAAGCGAAATGTGAAGCCGAGAAGAAACTGAAAATATAAAAAGTAGAGCTCTGTAACTTTTCTGGTTTATTATATATATCTCAAACCTATGTTAAGTGCTGTATACTAAATTAATTCAGTACAATCCTTATTTATTTTTCTTCTGGAGAAGGAATTAAGCCAATGAAAACTCCCAAGGATGCCATGCCGTGGGTGGGGTTGTATGTTGCTGGAGCATCTTTGGCTTGCACTCTTGCAATGGCAGCCGATACCTTCCAAGGATTTCGACAACGGAAACTCTGGTTTCCGAACAAATTTTTCGTTCTCAATACTGTTTCTATCACACTTATTGCAATAGCAATGAAGCTACCAGTGGATCTAACTACAAACATGTCTAATGATGATGCAGAATGGGATGGAAAGGAAGTTAGCATCATTTTCTTGCTCACCATGTTAGCCAATTTTCTCCCTTCTTTAGGGATTATGGATGACAAGGAACTTCTAGTAAACATGGTAGCATGGAGTATCCTCTTGATCACCGTTACCGTAAATGTAGCGATCCAAGCTTTTGGAGGGATGTTTGATCAAACATTCTTTTCTTTATTGTTATTGTTATTTTCTATTCTATGGGTGTTCTCAATAGCTTTCACAGTTCCGGCTTTAAGAAGAATTTTAGAACACAGGTACAAAGAGTTGCACGGATTGGCTTCATATCCTCAAGTAAGAGAGTAAATTTTGGAGGTGATGTACCCGACCTCACAACTAACAAAGAGCAAGACGCGATAACCGGGGGGCGGGGGGGCGGGAGTAACCCCCACCCTACAGGAGAGAAATGGGGGGACACAACTTATCGACACCACTAAACGCCAAATCCACCAGCCACACACCAAAACACAACCACCCCCACAAACCCACATTATTTTATTTGGCGAGAGAGAATATGATTCTTATTATTGTCGGTGGTCGTGTCAAACCTATTATCAGGTTTGCAACTAGGGGCTATTGCTCAGTCTTTCACAATTTGTTTTTATTTTTGCCTACCGGGTGCCACTAAAGTTTCATAGCCAATTCTGGCCGGGTGTTAGATGCATCAATAACCCCTTTCTTCTTATCTTTCATATATAAAAAAAAAAAAAAATATCAATGATCAGATCAAAAACAAAAAAAAATAAACATCTGCAACCAACAGCCTGAACAACCATAGCGTCCCTCCAAAACACCACACATAAGATCGCAAAAAAAAAAAAAAACCAACGACCAACCAAACCACCAGAAACACCAACAAAAGAAAAAGAAAAAAAAAAAAAAAAAAAAGAAAAAAATAAAAAAAAACAAACAAAAACAAAAAACCACAAAAAAACAAAAAAAAAAAAAACAAGAAATATAAAAAAAAAAAAATAAAAAAAAACCACGAAAAAAAAAAAAAAAGAACAAAAAAAAAAAAAAAAAAAAACAAAAAGAAACAAAAAAAAACAAAAAAAAAAAAAAAAAAAAAAACACAATAAGCGACATACAACACCAATCAAACCAAACATCTCCATCACCGAACCTCGAACAATCCCCAGCCCTCCCTACCCCCCTAAAAATGACCCTGGTAAATTCTTGCTTAATCATTACTTAATACCACAAATCATGCCCCCACTATCCACCTCACCTTACTCAAAATACTTCTCCTCTAATTAACACACACCCCCCTCGCACCGACCCATCCACCTCTGGACGCAGGTTCTGGTGTACGTGAAAATAAGAAGAAACGTCTACGGTGTCGGAGAGACGAGTAAAACTCTAATGATAACGGGACGGATGAGCGCTAGCGGAATAGAAATCAAATCGGAAAAAAAACCTCGAATTCGGGAGGGACGAGGACAAAGAATCGAGAGAAATTCGGCGAAAACGGAACGTAAGTTTAAGCCGAAACTGCGGACGGGGATCGGGGTGTGTGTTGAGATGTTTTTGGTGGGGGTGTAAGACTAATTTAACTGACTCGGCCTAATTATATGTTGCATTTAAAATTTCGAAGTACGTACATCATCAACTTTAAATATTACTAATCATACATATATTTTCTCTTTTAGTTAAAGTAAAATATTTGAAATACCATTCCCCACCTTAATCCCTTAGTGAATTACTCTCATGTATTTATTGGTTTCTTATATTCTGTTTATGTGGTGTTTGGTACGGTCAAGTGCGTGCTTATGTTCCTAAAAGAAAATAACGTGAATAATTTGTCAATGGATAATTCGTTAATGAGTCCGTTGTGTAAATCACACTTGAAGTTAGAACACATAGTGTGATATTTTAATCGTTGTAAAAGAAGAAGCCAAAACACGGGCAGGAGTAGGAGCCCCATGGATCGCAAAGATTCGTACTCACCCCAATTCCTATAGTGATGCTCCTTACAGGAGGGTTTCTCATCGGAGTTAAAGGTTTTTATTATCTATATTTGTTCATCTGTTATTTATGACTAAAAGTAGTCCTTGCCTCAGCTCTACTTTTGCTACACAATACATTCTTGATCGTGGTAAACATAGTTTAAAGTCATAAACATTAAAAGCAGTACATTGTTAATATATATGTATTACCTGCATTTTATATACAAATTGTTGCCTTCAAGGTCTAAGTCTAAAGTCTATTACGTATTTATCATTTATCGCTTGAATTTATTGTGCGTAGAAAATTCGTAATTGTCAAACGCAAGATTTTAAGCATAGACGAAAATGCCAAACAGTCCCTATATACCTACTTGGTCCCAGAGTTTTTAAAGTAGAAATAGTAAAATTTATAACATAAAGTTATGGCTATAATGAAAATCCATTGTCTTACTCTTATTGCAGCGAACTACTTAGACACGAGGACACAAGAAGTGGCTACATAAGGAGTTTTTATACAAGGCTTAAAAGTTATCTATTATTTATGGTGATACTATCTGCAATTTGAATGTGCGTTACTTAACCCACGATGTACAGTCTTAATATAGTACACAAAGGCACCCATAACAACACCAATGTCAAGTTAATCCATGTTGACAAGTTTGATATCTGCGAATAAAATCAATATTAGAGATTAGTAGTACACGGAAAAAAATTATAACAAAAGCTGAAAAAAATTAGCCAGCCCTGACACATACAAAAATCATCCTTTACCAGGTACAACTTTAACTTCTGATAGCGGTGACCTGTGTGGCGCTGGCATAAGTGCTCTTGTCGGAGTTGTTCTCTATGTCGAGGTTTTAGAAGCTTCCCGGCCATATTCGTTTCGCGCACTATCTGCCACAAGAAACTCATCAATGGTTAGTACACTATTTAATAATTCACAAAAACACATATAAATTATAAATACAATCAGATTTAGTCATGTGTTATTATTTAATATTTTGTTTACAGGCAGATTCAGTGGAGGAACTTCTTCGTGGAATATTTGTAGAGTTGAACTATTAACAACGTATCATTTACAGATGTCTACAAAAAAGCTACTTACTAAAAATGAAAGAGGTATGCTTTCTTTCTTGCATAGTACTATAGCATTAGTCGAGGTATGGCTTATGTATGTTGTATGTGTGACTGATTTCTTTTTTTAAGAAGAAAAATAGAATTGGAAATAGCCTTCTTAAGATATATGTTTACGATGTTTTATATATGCGTGTTGTTGAGCTTTAGACCCTGTTTTTGAGCTGACTCGAAATGAGCGTAATCCACAATAGAAAATGTGGATTTTCAGCCTTTGATATATTATGTCAGTCTTCAAATAGGAGTGGATGGTATATTCGAAAGCTTTATATGGTTATTTAAATGTGTGTGAAACTTTCGGTTGTAATATAAGCACTGAAAATTACTACTAAAAAGGTAAATTCCCACAATACCTTCACTTTGTGACCAGGGATGCGAGTCGCTTTTGCATATGTTGATTCCTGTCATGATAATGGTCTAAGAACCTCCTTTCCTACGTTCATTCGACCACCATACTTAACTGCAGCCGTGAGATACTATTTACTATTTCGGTTTATTTGCCTAAACATAAGTCTTAGCTATTTGCAGCTAGCCTTCAAAAGATATTTCATTATGGAGATGATTATACGGAAGCGGAAACAGATTATGTTCAACTTGAACGAAAGGGAAGGAAAAAAAGAAGTTATAGACAAGAAGTAAAAATTTATCAGTATATTTCTAATATGAAGCAACATAATGAATTTGTAATCTTTGTACATGATGACTGTATTATTTATGTATCTGAGTGCCAAGGTCACAACTATTGAGTGCCTGATTTTGCATGTTTCTGCATTTGGTTACGTCTGGCTCTGCATCTATCTGATTTCATCTGGTTTTATTTGCTTCCACATCTGTCTAAATTCTACCATGCATCTGGATCTGCCTGCCAGCATCTGTTTGTATGTATCTGTTCGCCTAAATATGCTCTTCGTCTACCTCTGTTCGGATACCTATGACTGAATTTGTTCTTCGTCTACCTCTGTTCGGATATCTCTGTGTGAATCTGTCTGCCTGACTATACTCTTTCTCTAACTCTGTTCGGATATTTTTGCCTGCATCTGTCTGCCTGAATCTGCTCTCGTTCATCTCCGTATTTGTGTTGCTCTGCTTGATTATCCAATCGGTTTTGGTTTTGAATCGACCTGGTCCGTTTGTTTCAGAACTGATTTCCTTTTGTTGCATTTTGAATTTCATCGGATTGAGACTTCGTCTAGCACCGAGTCTGCACTCTAGGACGCTCCGAAGCTGCGTGTTTGTTTTTTAGTTTTAGTTAATTTTGGGTTTGACAAACTCCCAATGTTCACTGATGCGGCATTGTGAGTTTGAGGGGTATGTTGGTTAATAAGGCATATAAGCACGACCCATTTGTTTAGGCCCATTTACTAGTTAGGGTTAGGTTCGTGTCTTATCTATTGAATTTGATCAATATATTATTCATTTTTCCTCTTTTATTTCTACAGTGGGAACCAGAAAATTTCATACACCAAAAATCTTAATCGGAAAAAAATAGCTAAAACTCATCGCAACGAAGCACGGATTTTCAAACCTCGTTATAAAAGATTTTCGAAAGTAAAACATCAGACCGGTAATCTGACCAACACATCATCCACTAATATGCAAACATTCACTCGTCTTAACGATTTAACTCATCACCTTTCTAATGAAAATAAATCTTTCTATATAGAAAACAAGAAAAGCTATTTTTAGATATCATAATTATGGATGTAAGCACATAAAAGAGAACAAGTTGATATGTCAACATCCTCTTTGCAGTTATTTCCGTGGTGGCACCGGCGGCTGGACCCTCCATAGCCCATGTAATTCGTCACTACATTTAAAAAAGAAAAATCTAAATGACGGCAAAAAAATGGAATTCAACTTAATTTTGAATTGAAGTCGGCAAAAATTTATCACAACTTCACTTGAGGATGGCATTCATTTTTTTCATAAACGAAAAGGTTACAACCAACCTTTTCAAATTAAATTGTTAATTTTGTCACAATTCTAACACTGTAATTCTCGAGTTTTTGATTAAACAAGGTTTTTAGCCCGCGCTTCGCTGTGTAGCGCGAGACTATTTTTTTTTCCTAGTTGAAAATAGCAAACGACATTCAACCGAAAGTAGATTTATCTGTGGTTCGCTCTACGAAACTATAACATAATCTGGAAAATAATTCAATTTAAGTGAAACCATTTTGAGATCTGTTCAAATTTATCAACCACAACTTGTTCAAAGAAAGGAATGCAGGGCGATGAAAGATTCATCTTGTTATCGAGCTGCTTCAAGTACTTTATTACAAACTTTGACACTTTTAGCTTTGCAACTATTCTTTTCCTCAACACCTTACTGAGAAAATCTGCGTTTACGGACCTCAGAAACTTCTTTAAATTTTAAGCTTCGAAAGGTAAAAAAGACCATTTCATGGTATAGTACATTTGCAATCTCCGATACAGTCCGTGATTCGTCTTCATTCTTCTCAGTGATCTGCAAAACTTACTCGTTTCTTCACTACAGAAAAACAAAAAAGGAACTGTTATTATAGTCGAGCTCAAAACTTTAACTACAGGGTTGCAAGAAAAATGAACATGGTTAACATTTCTGCAGGGCATAACCTGAGAATTTCATTCATTGCAATATATATAAAAAACACTCAGTGACAGCAAAAAATAAAGTTGCATACTAAAGCACTTATGCTAAACAGCTACTAACTTCACTTGGTTTTTTATACCATATGTACTTCACATAAACATGTGAAATTATACATATACCATGTAAAATAGAATTAATAGGTGTTTTAATTGTGTGTTCCAATATAAGATTGTTGTAGCAAAACAGTATGTAAAAGTGTTTGAATGACTATCGTCACACGCCATGGATGGGGGCAACGAAAGTATCTGTGGCATCGAATAAGTATAAGCAAGCCAAAGTGTTCTATTGACTGGCTCATTTTAGACATGGGTTTTCACAATCGACATCACCAAAATTATACCTTTATTATTAATAGGCAAGATTGTCATTCCAAGGAGGCTTTTATTCTCTTGCAACTTCTCATTTTTTTATCAATTTTGTCGAAGCGAGTCTTGACACAATCATCATTCCCTATAATTTAAGCATCACGAACACCAAAGGGCCCATTCCACTGAATTTAAACATCTTGATCTAGCTGCGTACTACTATAGCAAGAATCAACTAGGTAGCACCTGGTGGTCAGCCCCCAATACACATTCACGGCATGACATTCTTTCCTCTAAGCTATTGAGGTACGACAAGCTCTTCACCCTACATTAGGACAAGACGCCCCACAACATCCACTGTAAAGTCGGTTTTTTGATCTGCATTCACAACCGCTGTCCAGCTGAGAATTTAATAGTTGACAAGGGGCATTTCTGTCCTATTTACTATAAATGGGACGATAATAAACATGCATTGCAGTAAAAGTTGAAAGATACCCAATCAAGAAGGTAAACAAACTCCTCTTTTGGCTGATACTTTGTATTACTTTTCCAGCTCACTGTCTAATGCAACGATGCCAAAGCTATAAACATCTGGTTCATTTACATTTAGAAGAGTTAGTTACTGCTCCTTATCTATGTAAAATAGGCACATAAGCACCTGAGTAAGTGGTCCAATTTGTATTTAGTTTGAAATAAATGCGTGATGTATCACGATAATTTGGAAGTTTGAATTTTAGACACATAAGGTTTTTGAAGTCGGTCCCAAAATTACTTGTGCAGTGGAAGTTTTAACAAGAGAATGATCCTTTTTATTTTTTTTGCAAACTACTCTACTTTTCTCGTGATTATCAATAAACAACTATATCCAAAAATATATTTGTTTTTGCTAATATATCTTAACGACAAACCTATGGTAACTTAAATTGCAGATAAAGCTTACATTGTATCTACAATTTGTGCGCATATACGAAGCTCTCTCTTCATCAAGTCACGCGCCAGCAAAAGCAGTTCCATTAGAAATATTAAAATTCTAAGAAACTAAATAGTGTCAGTATTCTAAGCAAAGCTATTTACATAAAACAATATGGTGAGCATCTTTTATCTGCAATACAAAATATGAATGATCTTTAGGGGCTAATTTCATATATAGCCTTAATAAACTTTAAAATATGGTATTTATCCAACTCATATTAACCACACCCCTATGCATCAAATATCACTTTAATCGAAAATAAAGCTACAGTAGTCATCTTACCTTTAAGCCACGCTTAAATAGCAAAATAAACCAACTTCAGTTCTATTAACTGTTGCTAGAATCAACACCATCCCTAAGGCTCCCCTCATCCGCTCCCTGCCCTCTCTACTGATTACACTACAGCACCATCACACCATTTTCCACCATCCCTTTGTGTGTACACCTACGCCTCCTCTTATGAAGCCACCTCCTGTTAGTAATTAAACAGCCTATAAGTCCTCACTAGATAAAAAACAGAATGATAGCGCTTTAAACAAAAACATGATTTGATACAGTTATAATGTGCGCAAATTTCAACTAATATCCTATTATGAAATGGGTTGGTAGGTCTGAATGAGTAAAACAATCAAGTTTTTTCAGACTTGAGCTTACTTCAAGGAAATAATCATACACAATATAATAATGACTACATACGTGAGCGTAACATAAATATTAGTTGAGCAAAATCCCAGTAGAAAAATTAATGTGTCCCCGTACTATGAAATAAAATTCTACTATATCTTCAAACCTTCAAGAGTTTGATGAGACACTATAAAGCATTTACATCCATAACCTTAATGAGCGTTTGGGAAAAAAAAAATTTTAGACAGCGACTATAAGCTGCACTCAATTGACTCCATGCTTTAATTGTTTGATAATGAAAGCCAGGAGAGTCAACAATTGACTCCTGCTTCTCTTGTATATCAGTACCTGTTATAAATTTCCTTTATTGTTCAACCTTAATTTCAAACAATATGACCCTTTGTCAACAATCATTTGTTCTCCAGTTGGAGGTAAGGGAGTGTTTGGATTAGTGTGTGGTCGGGGCTTATGGGCTTATTCTTATTTGACATTGTAAAAGCTCATAAGCCACTTGTATTTAGCTTCTGAGGTTTGTCAAATATAGCTTATGGTCCATTTTGTTGGTATTATTCATTAATTTTTTTCTTGATGCTGGGCCGTTGAACAACTGAGACTGCATGGATAGGAGTTGTTTATAAAAAAAGGTTCAACGTCAATCTTAGAAAATGCATACTAACCTGAAAGTCGCAGATAGTAGATTTGACCCACGTGGTATCTGTGTTTGGCAACAGTTTCCAAGCTACTAAAAAAGATTCTGGAAGAATAAACTAATGCCGCCACACTGAAAGCATGGATGCCACGACTATAAGTTTCCTTAAGCAGCACATGAACTACAGACAAACAAGAAAGGTGGTTTTGTTCAAGTAACAATATTGCACTTATTTATTAAGTATTTGGACAGGGCGCTTACAGTATTTCTCTGTAACCTCATAGTTCTTCCTCATCTTCCAGCTAAAGACAAAAAAGAAAGATACTCACAGAGGTTTAAATTGAAGTATAGATACACTAAACTGTAAGGCAAACCATTTTGTACCTTCTGCTCTTTTTGTCTGTCCAATTTGTATTGTTGAATGTATGATAGCTTTTGTTGAACCTGGTGTTAAAAACATACTTAGAAGTGAATTCCCTGATTTGTCAAAATGAGAACCCGCTTTCCGATTGTGTGACAAAAGAAAATAGGAATGTAAAGAACAAACGTGTACCTGCATCTTTGCTTAAAATACCTTAGGATGCGACCATAGCAAATGAGGCTCAGATTTACATATTCAGTGCAGTGCCAAACACCCAACATGGCTGCAATCACACTCTCGTGTGACTGCCGAGCCAAGATACATAGTGTATGATGAGGCTATTCATAGTAAATCGGCTTACACATTACTCAATAACTTATCTAACCTCGCCTTAATTAGTAACAAAAATGCTATAACACAGCAGTCACAAGCACTGTTAGCGATGGAAGCGGGGGTTTAGATGATACAATCTATCTGTCAACAAAGAGAAAAACTAATAACCAAAAACACTATTAATGACGCAAAAAAAGGAACTCAAGAGGAATCAACGAGCATCCTAACCTCTATGAAGTGGACATCGAAGTTAAAGTCAGCCCATCCCACGTGATGCTGACTGGAGTATCTTTTCCAGATGAAGTGAAGCAAATGATCAGTGGATCATTCAGTTACCTTGCGAACGACTTATTGGAAGCCTTAACACTGATATCATTTGTAATCTCCTCTCTCTCTCTCATAAGCGAGCTGTGAAACTATTTTTCAAAAAAAAATTTATTGGGCTTAGCAGTAGACCATCGGAGAAAACAGAAACACATCTGCCATGGCTGCAACTTTAGTAAGTTGCCACGCCAAGATGCAGACCGCCTTGCCTCTGTTCCTACCTACCAATAAACTCATCATTGCCTTTATAGTTTAATTTGTTAGGCTCAGGTATGTCAATGTGGGAACAACACACTTTTTTTGGAATTCAGTCTATTATGAGAATAAGCCAGCCATGGCAGCAACCTCACCAACGCTGCCCCGTCACAGCAACACCAACCAACATAACCAATCAACATAATCACAAACGATGGTATACCGATAATCAGAGTTCAAGTGTCATGGCCGCAAGCGCAACAAAAGCTCACAAACCACTATATAAGGATCACATTCTGTCCCACATCCACATGAGATTTCACCCTTTTGCCATCGCTAGCCACACGACCCTCACTATCGTCACACGCTATTAGTAGCAGCAACGAAAGGATCGGTGCAACTTGTTAACCTATAAGCATCGTCACACACCCATGACTATCGTCACACGCCATGGATAGGGGCAACGAAAGTATCGGTGGCATCGAATAAGTATAAGCAAGCCAAAGTGTTATATTGACTGGCTCATTTTGGACATGGGTTTTCACAATCGACATCACCAAAAATATACCTTTATTATTAATAGGCAAGATTGTCATTCCAAGGAGGCTTTTAATGCCCCTACAAACCCGGGTCAATGTCTAGTTCATGACAACCTCGTTACCAGTGACTGCACATCATCACATGTACACCTCAATCAAGAAAGCCAATCAAAAAGATTACAGAACTTGCCTTAAATTCGAGGCTACATATTTCTCACGATAAGAGAGAAATAGAAACTGATCAAAAACAGCACCGTGTTGCGAGTGTATGAAACTTGCCCTGCCACAATGCATATAGACAATCTCGCCTTATCTGAGTCATTCAAGCTGATGACAGCCTATCGGAGGCTCATATTGCACATAGCCTTTATACGCCTTAATTTTATCTTGTTGGCTTGTTTTACAGTCTATATCCTTCACCAACAGTCCGCACCCGTCAAAATCGTCGCACGCTATGTATAGCTTCAACGAAATACAGCAGTGGAGCATCGAAGAGCAAAGCCAAAAAATAATCAAGTCATAACATAATCGAGACTGGTAAAAAGCAACAATAACTATCTCATCACAATATCACATCTCAGTGTATCTTAACAAAAGCAATTTTTAATCACAAATAAACCAAACAACCTTTTTAGAAACATACGAAACATAAACCCAATGAAGATCACGAAATCAAACAATAACAGTTATATACCTTCTTTATTTGAAGCTAAATAAAGCCCAAAAATAGTTACCAAAATTATCGGCAAGCAAAGAAATAACAAAAGAGGTGGAGGGGTTTTGTTGTGAAACACGTATCATACATGTGTAGAGAAACCCTGGAACAACAAACCCCGGGTCAACAAATTCAAAAAACCGGAAATTGAACCGGGTTTGTAGGGCCAATTAAAAAGCCTCCTCGGGATGTCAATCTCACATATTAAATATATAAGATATAATATTATGTTATCGGCCCCAAGAAGAACGGTCATGTCTTTTTTTTCATTAACTGCATTTAAGGCAGAAATCCTACTTTTCAATATAAAGGTACCCATTGATCACGACCACATGCTACTGCCAATGTAGCTTATGTGTCTATAACAATCAACAAAGAGGGTAAGTATGAGGCTCAGATAGGGTACTAATCGAGAAAAAGAGGATATGCCCGGCATGGCTGCAAACCTAATAGGTTTCCCCGCCAAGTTGCGGACAGTCTCAGCTTTAACCGAGTCTATTTAAACTCATCACGGCCTCGTTAACAGTGACTGGACAGCATCATACATACATGTCAATCAAGAAAGCCAATAAAAAAGATTACAGAACGTGCCTTATATCCGAGGCTCAGATTTCTCATGATATAGAGAGAAATAGAAACTGATCAAAAACGCACCATGGCTGCGAGTCTATGAAACTTGCCCTGCCACAATGCATATAGACAATCTCGATTATCCGACTCATTCAAGATGATGACATCCAATTATTACAATTGTTATCGGAGGCTCATATTGCACATAGCCTTTATACGTCCTAATTTTATCCTGTTGGCTTGTTTTACAGTATATGATCCTATCACCATCGTCACGCACCCGTCACTATCGTCGCACGCCATGGATAGCGGCAACGAAAGGAGCGGTGACATCGAAGGAGCATAAGCCAAAAGTATAAGCAAGTCAGAACCATAAATCGTAACTGTAAGCAGTAACAATAACAATCTCAGCATCAATATTACATCTCAGTGGTATCTAATCAAAAACAATTTTAATCACAAATAAAGCCAAACAACCCTTTTTAGAAACATAAAGAAACATAAATCCAATGAAGATCATGAAATCAAACAATAACAGTTATATATACCTTCTTTATTTCAAGCTTAATAAAGCCCAAAAATAGTCAACAAAATTATCGGCAACCAAAGACCCAATAATAATTCCACTACCGAAACCATCATCACCAAACAAACCCTGGCTCATCTCTTGTTGCAGTAACAAAGGACAAAAGAGCAGACCGTACATAATTACAGCAAACCCCCTTACGAACCACAATTAAAACAAACACCAAGAACAAACCCTAAACCCATGATCTGCTTCTAGAGAGAGAGAGCAACAAAGGTCGGTGACACCTGTTTTTAGAGAGAGAAAGAACAAAACTTTCAGAGAGGCGGAGGAGTTTTGGTGTGAGAGAGAAATAACAAAAGAGGTGGAGGGGTTTTGTTGTGAACACGTATGATACACGTGTAGAGAAACCCTGGAACAACAAACCCCGGGTCAACAAATTCAAAAAACCGGAAATTGAACCGGGTTTGTATAGGCATTAAAAGCCTCCTCGGGAAAACAATCTTAGTGGTTAATATAAGTATAATAAAAGAAAGTGAAATAAGAGAAAAGAAAAGTATAAAAAAATGAAAAACTTTAGTGTTTTTAAGTTAAAAAATAAGAAAAGATAAGAAAGAAAAGAATAATAATGTTTTGGGTAAAAGCTAAAAATAGCTAACATACTTATTAATTTGTTCCGGATTATAACTCTTAATTTTTTATTACCAAAATAAACCACAATCTTTCAAATTTTGTCACATTAACATCAATTCGGTAACATGTTACCTGTTGTATCCCTAATTTTTTTTCCACATAATTGATACATATTCTTTCATGCTTAAGAGGAAATTTTTGTGTTTAATGTAGATCCAACATGGATGTATAATGTTATCTTTTCACGTGAGTTTCCTAGTAATCCCAATCAAACTGAGCAAGAATATCTTTTTAGATCGAACATGAGCGAAGTGAAACAAGATCTCAAAAACTAAAACATTGAGTAGTTCTTTCGCCCAAACAAGATCTAAAAAACATAAATATAGAAAATTTTGCCTTTACATTAAGTTTCTAGTTTTCTATATATTATAAATCTTTAACATTAACACCAAAACATAGTAATATCTAAAGAGTTCTACAAGAGATCTGTCATTAACATAAACACCAAAACATATCAAAAACCATTCCACGCTACTTGAGATCTACACGAGATCTATTGCGGTTTGTAGGAACCCGATTTAGACTTCACTTCATATAATCACAACACAAATCAGAACTAGAAACTAGAAAAGAGATGTTAGTTTAGAGAGAGAGAGAGAAGAGAGAGATGAGAGAAAAAAGAGAGAGATTAGATTTAGAAAATAGATATTTGTGAGAATTCTAGATATTTTCTTATAATATATATCCCTACGACGCGTGGGATATTTAACTAGGACCCGGGCTCGGGTTTTGCTTGGGATTAAACCCGAAACATATACAATATTAGATTATCTATCGAGCCCGATTTCCCGGAAATTATCCTGTTACAGTACACAACATTAACTAATCAAAGACCGAATCTCCCATCGTAGAGTGTGACCCGAGCTTCTTGTCGACTCATAAAGTTGAGGCTAACAATCTCCCCCGAAGTGGTGTCTTTAACATAGGAACATCTTCCTTTATTTGACTCAATAAAATTGAGGCAAACAATTCCCCCGACAGTAGTTCATTGATGTACACTCCTGTCATGAGATCAGTGAGATATGCTTTTGTTGTTTAAGCTCAGTGTTCTGTCTTTTTTCTTCGTTAATTGTTGTAGGCCTTGATCCTTCATGCTTTTCGATCTTGACTTGAGCCTTTGTCATTGTCTTTATCGTCTTTGCCATCTTGCGATCTTGTGTCTTTTACCCAACATGCTCATACTTTTGCATTAATCTTAAAGCTTAAACAGAGTTTTGCGGAATGTCTTAGTCACTTTAAATCTTAACTTTCTAGTAGTTTGACTTCTGAAAATTGAGCATTTGAATGGATTAGAGGTTAGCCGGTGAAACCCATAACCGGTTTGAGTGCTGAACGAGAACTTGAATTTGAAAATCATTCGCGTGTCACTCCGTAGAAAGTGTTTTTGTAAGCAGCATCGAGAGTTGTCAAGTTTTTATCAAAATTCATCAAACCGTCAGACCAAATCCATTTACTTGGACCAAATTGATTATCCAGTTGTCACAGGGAAGATTTGATTCATAAAGATCTCGCAAGTCACCTACCGCAGTGCTGTTTGATGATGACACTTGGAGTATTCCATTCGTCATGAGTGAATACTAAAGAGTATCACTCGGAATGTTCTGGCAAATATCACAGCAGGATGATCTATTTTGTAGACCTTGATAACAAGCTTGTAACCTGATGAAGTTCAACAAGTGTTTTGAAAAATGGAATGTGTTCACTAACGAGATTTTGATTTGATCTCGTGCTCTAGACTCGGATTAGAGCATTTTGGTTTTGCGCGTGTAGCGGGTAGGGGACTCGGGGGGGGGGGGAGGCTGGAAGCAGTTTGCCACCCTATTCAAATATTCAACAAATTCTTCGGAGTGAATCAATAGATAACTGTGTATCTCGTGACAAATGAGACAAGTTTCTTTTTGAGAAAACCCGAATGGCTGGGAAGGTTGTGCATTGCTCACAGGTCCAATGATGATATTTTGCAAATGTCAGCAATCAACATCTGATTCTGACAGCTTATGTATTGACCGGTTTTCTGCCTTAAGTTGTGTGGAGGCTTCTTCTTTTGTTTAGACCCTTTATCCATACATTTCTTTTTAATTCTTCAACGCCTTCAATGCTTACCAAGACGTCATTACTAACACCTTGTTGTGATTGTTCCAGTGTTAGCTCAATCTTAGTCGGCATTATTCCCATTTACATTCATCTCCAATCATACCTAAGGACTGCTATTTTCTACTTTGATTAATCCTATGGTAGATCCTCAACGGTTCTGGTTGGATCATAGGATTAGATTCCTAACCTAACCACCTTATGACTTCAAATCGGCGTGAAAATATAAGATGTTGTGGGTAATAGATTCGATACCATAAAACCATTTCTTCAGCACTTTGAGTCGAGTAGATCATATTTAATTACATTTCCTCCCCTTATTTTAAATAATAAACACTTAGTTTTTGAATACCTAGTCTGATTTAAAATATTCTATGAAAATTCAATGGGAGAAAATATTATCACATGAATGGTTTTTGAACATTTTGATAATGTTTTGAATACATAAGATTTGTCGTTATTGATAGTTATCCAAGAACATTAAAACTTTGTTTTTATCGAAAAACTCCCCCACAAGAATAGGACCAATTGATAAATTGTTGTCTTTTGAAAACATTGTGAGGTTGTGAGTGTTGAACCCACAATTTTGAAAGATTAAGAATTAACATCGAGAGATTGGTTGAAAAAATTACGATCAACTTTTATAAAAAACCAAATGTTAGAGGACTTCTCTTCTAAGCATAAGGGAAGCGCACTGAGACGACACGATCCTTTTTCTGAGCTAAAAACATTGAGATGACTTGTAAGAACACTCAAGACGCGAAAACGTTAATTCCTCGTGTGAGGATAAGTTATAAACCTACTCCTTTATTTGAAAGTCCTGGGTTTATGTATACTGATATTTGCACATACGCCATTAGAAAATTAGAAATGACATGATTTTTGAAACTATTGCAACCTCGTATCGAACTTCATTTACACAGTCCCGTGTCAAGTTAATCGACATTTCTAAGCACTAAATGGTTAATCGATTCCAAGATACATGTCGTAGAAGAATCTTTTTAGGAAATTTCTATTTCTGATTTTTTAAATTATTTACCTGTGTCCTCAGCATTGCTATATGATGGTGGAATAGTAAATTCCAAACTCTTGTCGTGATGCAGCTTTCTTGTTTGCTTAAGGACAACTTTTGGAACCAGCTTTAACTTGACTGTTCAATGCTGTGGTCTTGAATACCGAGTTCAAACGTTTATTGAACAGAAGTCATTTTTGATAAGAACGAGGCTTGATCAGATGATGACAGACATCATTTTATCCGATTGAGGAACGGGGCCTGTGAGTGTTATTTTCAGCAGACATAGACACACAAAGAAAACCAAAACTAGACCCATTTAACATTTGATGACCGAGCTTGAACTGCTGTGTTCAAACGTTAAATAAACATAAAGTGGAACGGTGCCTGAAGTGTTATTCAGCAGACAACTAAAATGATAATAAATCCCATATGTTTGTTGAGATGCAGGTCTGAACTGTTTGTGAACAGACACCATCTTATGAAGAACTGAGGCGTGAACTGATGTGGAACAGAACGTCATTTGATCATTGACTGACCGAGGCTTGAACTCTGTTTTCAAAACGTCATTTCTTATTGTGCCTCCAGAGTCAACACTGAAAAAGGTGATGAGTTTGTACAATCTGCAAAGAATTAAGGACGAATGGAACACTGGACAAATTTGATCCTAAGGAATTTGATATCATTCAAGACATTAGTTAACATAGAGACCATGTCTATAAGGTGGACTAATACATGTTGATTCATCATCTTTCACTAACCTTAGCATCCTATCTATTGGGTTATAAGTGTGCTTTTGTGTCCATGTATAAGCTGATGAGACATTTCTTAGCTAACCTCCATCTCCATTCCTGATTGTATTCTCATACAACTTCTTATAGTAACTCTGGATTTCTGAATAGTGGAATCTGATATGCAACAGTTTCTTGTGGGGTGTTGCAACAATTTGTTCACTTTTTTGCTTGGTTTAACTATGCACAAATAGGCACTACATGAGGCTTTCTATTTCAGCATTCACGTCTTACAAGTATGCAAGAAACACAGCATCATGATTAGAATCAAACACACATGTATACCTCCTTCAGCACAAACAGCCATCGCAAATTCGAAGTTTTGGAGTTGAACTGTCATTACACGCAGTTACAGACTTTGTTTTCTTAGAAATACTAAAAATCCTATGATGGTCTTCTACCTTTCCGTCTTTTTTGAAACTTCACATGACTATTGTTTGGCACGACCTTATCTTTAACTTGATAGCACTTAAGCTTGGTCTGCCTAACACTATAAGTGTGAATTAAACTGAAGAATGAGACCAGTGAGGATTAGTAATTCCTAGAAGACAGAGGCAACTTGGTGTTCTAGTTTGTAGTTGTAGTGGAGACAATTCTAAACATTTCATGGTTTTACAGCACATTTGTGTTTCGAACCGCTTGGTTACTATTTCGAGCAAATTCCAGTGAGAACTGATTTAAAACAAACCATCTGACGCATTAGTTTTATTAACCGAACTTATCGTTTTGGAAAACTTTCTCATTTCAGGAGAATTTGAAAAAGAGTCTTTTTCCTAAAACTAGATGGTTTTGGAAATCTTTTGAGCCCATATTGGTTAGTCGAGCAACAATGGTTTAACAAAAACTGAGTTTCCCACAGACTTTCTTTTTGTTATAGAAAAGAGTTTTTCTTTAACTCATTTTATCACCAAGTTCTTGTCTTGCATTATGAAGCTTTCCAAAATCTTGTATTTCATGATATGTTCACTTCTTATTCGAAATAACATATGAAAGCATTTTCTTTGGCAAACTGGGTTGTTTTTCATACTGTTCTTTACAATGTATGTAAAGAAAGTTCAAGAGAAATAGAGTGTTATTTTTCCAAAGTTTAGCAAAACTCTTCAAAAAGCTTATTATGAACTTTCTTTGTTAACATATTACAGTTTGTTTCGAAACTTTTGTGCAGACCTTACATTCTTTGACTTTAAAGAAGATACAAGGCATTTGTAATTCAGTATTAGCATTTAAAAATCATGACAGAGAATAGCAAAAATGAACTTGTAACATCTTTAGACACACACTCTTCGAGAAGTAGATCATGATATGTTTGAAAAATCAGCCTTTTTCTGATTCAATATCGCAACTCCTTTCAAGGGAATTAACGTACTCCAAATCGTCATTCATTTCTCTTTTTCTAGTTCATGAATAAAACAATTGTGACTAGCCCGAGTATAGTATTGTTTGAAAGAGGCATAAATAACGTTTTGATCAAACTTACCATTGTCTTAGCAGTTTAGGGATAGGAAATGCCCTACTAGTCATGATTAGAACCAAGTTTGTTGACAAATCGTTCCTAAAAATGATTGAAGTTGATTGTCATTTCATTATAAAGAAGTTCGTACTTTTTAACTAATGGATTTAGACATGGGTAGAAAGCCAACGTTTTATAGCAATGTTTGGTTTTGTTCCAACAAACTTTTCTCCACATTGTCTTCCTAACTACTTTTAGCTGCATTCCAACTGATCAAGATAGTTTTGAATGGTGGTTTTGAAAGTTTTCATAAGATCTGTTTTTGATATGTGGTTAGTCTATGGTATCACTTTGTCTTTATCCAATTTTGGAACTACTCTCCTTATCAAGAGTCACGTCCTCTTCCCTAATTGGGGCAAAATCTAATTGCAAATGGATCAGAAGTAACATATGGGATCGCATATAACAAACGAGGCCATTTCAGATTGAGCTATTTAAGGTACTTTGATTAGCAAAGGTTGATCTACCATTTATTTGCGCCGCATTTATCGGGCTAACATATGAATGGTCTAATTGATTAATTGCATTTATAAAGAATATTCATTCATTCAAAAACTTAATTTGTTAGTGTTCCATTTAATCAATATTTGTCAATATTTCTTCCTTCCTTAACCTTTAAATCCGAAATGACCTTACTTTTCTCTTTAAGTTGACCTTCAAATTATGACCTAGTTAACAGACTCTTTTTGAGTAGCTCGTCGTGTTTCTGCTTGACAACTGAAATTTCAACTGAAATTTCTGTTGAGGATGTGTTAACAAGAGGTAGATCGATGATGAATGAATAGTTATGCGAATTATGAAGTGTGAAAGATTTTGTTGGATCTAAGTGGATATGTTGTGATTGAAGTTGTGGGCTTTGTGTAAGCAATTCACGTTCCGGGGATTTTCACCCCGTCTATGATTAAAAACCGATAGAAAGAATTAACGGATTTTACAAAAATCAATAGAAAACCATGAAAGATTTGATTCGGAATTCACAGCGGCCAAAAAATTCCAAAAAAAAACTGGACAAATGCAATAAATCATAGAAAACGATGGTTTTAAAGGCTCAGAAAAATCCTTTAAAACCAGCTAAAGGGTGGTTATAGAGCGTGATCCTCTCTGTTTTTCTCTTCGATTTGAGAGGTCACGGGCCTAAAACGGACTTACGGATCAAAAGTTATGGCTGTTTTACTGAAACTCTTTTCGTCACACAAGATTTCTTGTTCGGTCCTCGAGATTTTTGTCCTCGTTCGGCTCTATTGAAAATGAACTCGTTCGGTTGATTGAGAACATACAAAAAAAACACGTTCGAGAATGAAAGTTCCTTTTAGATTTGTCACATCCATTCGTCCTTGAAAAATTTTCTCGGTTCGGACTCCTTGAAAATTTTCCCCTCGTTGGTTCCTTAGAATTTTCACGTCGTTCGAAATCCAAATAAATTTTGTGTGCTCGTCGGCGAATCCAAAATAATTTTTGCTCGTTCTCCAAAAAAAATTTTTTTGCTCGTTCGGCATATGATGATCCAAAAATAATTTATTGCTCCGATCGGTTGTTACTGTTTTTCCTTCTCGTATCGGTGCTAACCGTCTTTCCTCCACATCGTTCAGGAAGATCTAACGTTTTTTTCCTCTCGTTCGGTTGTAAGGTTTTTCCACTCGTTCGGTTGTACACTTTTTCACTCGTTCGGTTGTTCTTCACAAAAACCAAGAGCGTAAAACCCCTTGACGTTTTTGCCTCAACTAATGCGACTAAAAAAACTTTTTGGACCACAATACTAACCAACAAAACGTCGTTTCCTTTCTGTTTGAATAAGCCGAATCATAACAAAAGAAACAAATATACCGAATGATGAAACAACCAAATCTTCCGAATCCAATAGGCTCACAACAACAAAAAAACCACGAAATCCACCCGAGGCGACTGATACCAATTGTAGGAACCCGATTTAGACTTCACTTCATATAATCACAA
This sequence comes from Tanacetum coccineum, assembly GCA_026074375.1. Lineage (NCBI taxonomy): Eukaryota > Viridiplantae > Streptophyta > Magnoliopsida > Asterales > Asteraceae > Tanacetum > Tanacetum coccineum. The sequence goes on along the minus strand of BQNB010020917.1, from coordinate 19,290 downwards.
CACAAATCGGAACTAGAAACTAGAAAAGAGATGTTAGTTTAGAGAGAGAGAGAATTACGAAAACTGCCCTCATTTTAATTTTTTTTATAAAATACCCATTTCCCCACTAGCGGTCGACCGTTAGTTTTTTTTTTAGAATGCACCAAAACAGTGCTTTAAATCGGTCGTTGCTTAACGACCGTTAATTTTTTTTTTTTTTACAAAAACATACTTTCTAACACGTCCAACCGAAAACACCGGCCGCCAAACATCCCGCAGCAGAGCGCGGGTGACCTAACTTGTTTTCTATATATTATAAATCTTTAACATTAACACCAAAACATAGTAATATCTAAAGAGTTCTACAAGAGATCTTGTATTAACATAAACACCAAAACATATCAAAAACCATTCCACCCTACTTAAGATCTACACGAGATCTATTACGGTTGTAGTAAGGGACTTCTACAAGAAGTTTTACAACTCCCTATGCAGTGTACCTAATCGTTGTAGTGTAGTATAGGCAAGACTCAGGGGTTGTTATCGTTCTCTAGGGGAATATGTTAGGAAGGCTTGATCACAGTCTAACAGAATTCTAAGGGTTGAGAGAGGATTATTTTTTGTATTTTTATGTTTATAAAAAAGCAGGTAAATCATATATTTGAGAGGTTTGGTTGGTTTTAGCTATTAAACTAAATAATAAACTAAGCTACTGGTGATAACAGTATAATAAAAGATTGTGTTTATTTAATCATGTATTACTCCTTAGATTGCTTCTCCTAGTGTTGTTGCTTTTTCACATTTGTGATGATCTATGTAACTATTTTCTAAGTCATGAACAAATTACACGAACCCGCCGTCTATTTAAATATTCCGTTAAGGCAACGCACAAGTAAAGTAGTATGAAGACTATTACAAGGCCCCTAAGAGTATATTAAATGCATTTGAAATATATTAAGAGTGGATCAACCATATAAGGGACAAGGTAGTATGAAGACTGTTACCCGATGGTATTCCTTTCTACACAATCATGTTTTTCTAAACATATCAACAGCGATACAGACAAAAGCTGGTTTTCTAAGACCTAACATGCATATTCATCACAAGAAGCAACACCACTAAGATCGACATTGTTGGGATTAAAAGACTTCTTGATGATCTTAGAGTTACTGCTGCTAAGATTTGTGTTACTACTGCTTGCATAAAGTTAGTGATGTTCATTAACTCTAATGAAAAATATGCTAAGTAGTTAGTACTGCTAGTTTATAGTTACTACTACTAGTGTAGCTAGTGTAACTTAGTACTGTTAGTATATATTAGTATTGCTAGTTACTACTACTAGTATATGTTAGTACTGCTAGAATAAAGTTAGTACTGCTGGTGAAGATTAAAGAAAATATTCTAAGTAGTTACTACTGTTTGTACACAGTTAATGCTGCTGGTGTATAAGTTACTACTGCTAGTGTTCAGAGTTAATGCTGCTGGTACAAAGTTACAACTGCTGAAAAGATAAAGACTACTCAGAGAAGATAAAGATTGCTTAAAGATCAAGATTACTTAGTTGATAAGGATTGTTATTTATAGAATAGATCTTTAAGAATATTCTAAGTTTTTGTAATATATTGTAAATCGACTAGGACTCCTTGGTGTATAAAAGGAGGTTCTGGGGTATAGAGTTCTACGTATAAAAAAATCTTTTGTTTTGATATCGTTATAGCTTCAAGGTTTTGTAACCCTAATACTAGTTAGAGTATTCATATTAATATATTGAAGCTTTTGTTTGTTAGTCTGGTTGTTCATTAGAATTACTGTTTCATTGAAGAATTCTTCTTATATTAAAGATTAGATTCCACAAAATCTTTAGTATTATCAAACAAAGTTTCTATCATAAGTTGTGTATGATTTATCTTGCATAACTAAACCTTACACAAGCTAAAGAATTCAAGATCCATTCAAGTGGGATCAATAAGTGATATCAGAGCTTGTTGATTTGAGAAACTTTGCTAAGAAGACATGGATCAAGACTCAGTACATATGGTGGTTGCATCAAAAGTGCCTATGCTCAAGCCAGGTGAGTATGAGCTTTGGAGGATGAGGATGGAATAGTACATCTAGATGATTGATTACTCTCTATGGGAAGTCATAGAGAATGGTAATGCACCTCTAATAAAAAAGGTTGTTGAAGGTGTTGAGACTACAATTGCTCCTTCAAATGCTGAAGAAAAGGCACAAAGGAGGTTAGGCTGAAGGCAAGAAGCACTTTATTGATGGGTATCCCTAATGAACATCAATCGAAGTTTAACTCCATCAAAGATGCCAAGTCATTGCTGCAGGCTATTGAAAAGAGGTTTGGAGAGAATGCTGCTACTAAAAAGACTCAGAGGAATCTTCTAAAGCAGCAGTATGGAAATTTTATTGCATCTAGCTCAGAGGTATTAGATCAAACCGTTAATAGGCTTTAAAAGCTTATCAGTTAGTTAGAGATTCATGGTGAAAGTATCTCACAAGAAGATGTGAATAAGAAGTTCTTAAGAAGTCTGTCACCAGAATGGAACACACATACCATTGTGTGGAGGAACAAGCCTGAGATAGATACATTAAGCTTGGATGATCTTTA